>JAVSCE010010715.1:0-172500 GCA_032199065.1 Smutsia gigantea | reverse complement strand
ACAAAGTAAACTTCATTTTCAGGCAGTGTTTCTGGGTGGGGTTGTGGAGGGGAGAAAAAGAAAAATCGATAATGAGTGACTGATTGCTTCATTTTATCAGGCGGACCCATTGTGAACAAGCTCAGATGAAATGTGCAGGTTAAATATATTTCCAGAGTTGTCCAACAGAAAGTGGCACTTTGAAGAGAACTAGGGAAATATACATCTTTAGACACCCCTATAGTATAGTTCTCTGCCTTCAGTTTTAATAATTTAATTATGAGGAGCTATTTGTGCTGACAGCAGCACTTAAACTTTGTTCCTTTCATAGCTTTTTTAATATAAAGAAAATAATCTGAGATCTTAAGGGTGTATTCATAGACTGTTTCTTAGCACACAAATACCCACATACAAACAGAGAATATCCCCTCTTTACACCAGTTCTGTCTTCACTAGCTCATTTGTCTATCAAATTATACTTAAGGTCCCACACCCACTTTTCCTGTAATTTATTAGAGAAAATACCAGTTCGACTTGGACAGCTTTCCAAACCCCTCTTTCACTAAGGAAACCAAATGAAGTGTGGGGGTGGGGAATGCTATTTTCAATCTTTCCTTTTCCCCCTTTGTTAATAGTTTTAAGTGCTTTTTTACCTTATCTTGGTGGAAAACAGTTAAATCCCGTAACAAAAGACTGCTGGGAAGTGTGGGTGAAAAAACTTGTAACTCTATTGAAATAAATACCATTAAACTGTGATCAGTTAAAATATTTAAAAATTATCAGCACAAAAGGGAGCTAAAAGGGAAAACACTTCTTATTAATCTTAAAAGTTTGGGGCTTCTTTCCGGTTAGGGTTAAGAAAATTTTTATTTAAAAAAAATTAAATTCTCAATACCATAAAATTATGGTCCAGCATCAGATTAGCATTGCACTCTGTAGTTAAGGTTTTAAGAAATATGCTTTATATCGTCTTTTCAAACACCTGTGATTGTTTCATTTTCCATGTTTTTGCAAGATAAATGATGACTTATAATGGGCATATTTATTTGCCTGTATTTCATTTCCCCCAACGAATGTTATAAGTCACTGGGCATGGAGCTGCTAAGGGGTGCATCACGTTGCTTGTTCCTGAGCTGTGGGGACTGGCCTTTAGTGAAGCAATCCAGAGCAGGAGAAATAGCCAATGGTAAAGGGAGGAAATGAATTTTCAGATTCTTATTACCGAGTGGGTAAGGTAAAAAACTAGAGTTCAGGGGATGTGTGGATAGCTCCTCTTAACTCTCATAGGTTTACCAAGTTGAAACTTACCACTGAACCTTACCACTATGTATATATGTTTAATATCTGTCTTTTGAAATGCAGAAATAGTTTAAATGTTTCTTTGTCTATTTTTCTTTTTTTTTTAATGCTACCCAGGGAAATATTTTCATATCATTTTTAAGTGGCTTGCCTCAATGTATATTTATTTCTTTCAAAGCAAAAAGGTTCTGGAAACTGTTTTTCTGTAGCTTTAAATGAGTAGGTGAGCAAAATCTATATGGGATGTAATTTTTTGTTCAGTCTCTAAAAATACTTTGTTTTGGTACATTTGGTTGTGCTTGTGGGGAAAATAAAAACGCAGAGATCCTTATATATTTATGTTAAAGTAATATTTTATTATCTACATAAAACAGAAATGCACAATACCTTCATAGTTTGTTCTAATTATTGAAATATCTTTATTTTATTTTTTAAAATAGTGCCAAGTTTTAAGGGGGAAAAGAAACCCTAGACCTATGCTGACTGAGTTGAGTTGTGTGTGAAACACCTCCCTTCCTTTATACTTCATAAAGTTTTGGAATAAATTTTATGCGTATACTGCCAGGTTTCATGTTTGTAACTTTCAGAGGCTTTTTTTTTAAGAGATTGCTGTTGTGATTCACTTTTCTTTGCAGAAACTATCAGTCCCAGACCTTTCAGTCACTACGCCTGTAGCATTAAATTGAAATGGTCATTGGGTTTGAGCTCCAATTTGTTTGCCATTTCATGGTTCAACAAAGAGATGTTTGTCCCTTTAAATATATGCACATATCCCTGTATCTTCTTCCCAGCCTAGCTTTAGCATGCTTTTTCAGAAAGCGTCAGTGGAACTAGGTGGATTTTAATGTTTATCCACATGCCCTCACATAATTTCGGATCTGCAGAAAAGTGGTTCTTAGGGGACTGTTTTTAATAATTAACAAATATCTTTCAACAAAGGATAACTGACAGTATGTAACGTGTGTTTACCAAGTGATTTGAAGTAGGGCCTATATATTATAATATTCCTGTTAGGTTTACAGAAAAAGATGGATTTTGCAATGAGTTATTCGGTACTGTCTGTATCTCTTCAGGCAAGCAAACAGGCTCTCAAATAAGGAAAGAAAACAAGAAAAGAACGTATGGGAGAGGCTCAAGGCCACAGTGCTAATAACAGATTGTTTCAAATAGTCTTAGATGGAACATGATACTTACCAAAATCAGTTTTAAAGTTAGTGGGAAATCCAAGCAGTGTTAGGTTAGTTTACAAGTGTGTCGATATATTTAAAGTCCTCCTTGGAACACTGGTTTAAGTATAAATGTCTATTTTGAAAGGTAGTTTCTGGGCTTATTACACCTGATCATCTTTTCTAACTCCTAGTCAATACTACACAGGTCCCAAACAGATTCAGCCAAATGATCTTATCAATAGTCTGAACTAGAAGTGACAGAAAGAAGAAGTGTTTTGTGACCGCAGACATGCTGATGGGTAAAATGTTTAAGCTGGGTATAGATTTGAGTTCTGGGTCAATATCCTCCTCCATTGTAGGCAGAAAACAAGCAGCATCTGCCCTCTGCAGGGCATTTGAGTGGACCTGGAGAAGGCGGTTTTTGTTCTTAGCCACAGGGGCTGCTGACTGGAAACCATCACGTGTTAAACGGACACACCACGGTTTTGACCCATGCTTGCCATTCAGATTCTCAAGCTACCCAGGCAGTTTCAATGCCGGTTTGGGGGAATGTATTATATGCAAAGGGGAAAACGCCATTGCCGTCAGTGGGAGAAATTTGTGGGGCAGTCATCTCTAAGGTGTTGGCTAGTCACAACGACAAGCCCTTTCTTTCCCCTAAAAACAATAATGCAGAATGCGGCCATCCTGAAAGAGGTCCTATGATTCCTCAGAGTATGTCACTTTTTAAATTTACAGTGTAAGATGGGGGAGAAATGATCATGTGGGAGAGTTATGCGAAGGTCAGATGGAGGGGATGGCCACAAATAATGTTACGTTTGGCACTTCTAAACATACTCTGTTCCCATGAGTTACTCCTTTATATTGCAGATGGAAGCAACCAAACACTCTTCTCCCTCTCCTGCTCTTACCCATGGAAGCCACACAGTGGGTGGCCAAATTTTCTGGTGAAATGGCTTTAATAAAAGCTCCCATCTTTCTATCTTCTTCTCCAAAAGCAACTAATAAAGAGGCGCACCAGCAACAACGGGGGAAGATGGCATGTGAGAGCTCTGGTACCTGGGCATGCATGTCTATGTGCTGCCTCCATTGGCTTCCCTTGGCCTTACTGTGGAAGCAGCTTGGGGACTGCTGGGCTGCTGGGTGAGAGAAATTGTCTTTCTATCACTGGTCTCTGTGATTTGTCTTTGTTGATTTTTCAATCATTTTATACAACTCTGTTCTAGATTCTATTGAATTCTCAGACAAGTCAGAGAATGAGATAAAGAACGGGGCTTGTGCAGAAAAAGAAAGGGATGGGGAAGTGAATGTCAGAGGTAAAAGTGCTTCTTTGGGTCTGCTTGTATATTTCAGGAAGGCAAAAAGGTCGGTGTTTCCTTAAAATAAAAAAAAGGAAGCATCTTGAAGTATTATGAATAAATCTGGAAGATATGAGCAAATGGGGTGTTCAGCCCAGTTTTATACAAGCATTCTCCCTATTCAGGAAAGTTTACTTTTTCAATCATGCATAATCTCCTTACGGGGCAGATGGTGATAGGAGAGAACCAGGGCTTCTGGTACCTCTTCTCACCACTTGATTCAGGATGAGGAATAACGCAAAAGTGTCAGGGTCTTACCACTCAGCTAGCAGATCATGGAATAACGTTGCCCACCTTTGTAGAACCTGGGCCAGAATTGTTTCAATACCCCCTTTTCTAGAGGTGGGTTCAAGAGGGCCAGAAATGGCTTCTTAGGTTTTTTGTTTTTTTTAAAGGTTTTGCTTGATTATGGAGATAAAGATACAACCAGAATATTTTCACATTGTTCTTGGGTTTGGTGGGAAGCTAGGAAATCTGTTTCCTCCCTTTTTTAAAGAAGAAAAGTTAATTAACTTTATCATGTAGTATACTTTCCCTTTACCTTAGTAACAACTCTGGTGGCATAGCTATTAGAGGTTTTAGAAACGATATCATATCCCATCCAAACAATCCTGGCCTCCCTTATTGTTCCTAGAATTCTGGTTGTTGATAACACTAAAATGTATTTCTTTTTTTTAATATTGTCTGAAATGTTATTTAATACACCAGTAAAAGTGCATCTATATCTTAAAGCATATTCCTTCCCCATCTTTCTGAGTTTTTATAGCTCTTTGTCTGGGATTTGAGGGAAAAACTTCCATACGCGGTCCCTTCGTGAAAAGCCTGGGCTCTGGAGTGGTCTGTGGCTGGCGGCAAACAGCGCTCTGCTCTCCAAATGGGGAGCTGTCATCTAGAGAAGAGAGGGGAATAAATGCCCCACAAAGACTCACTTGTCACTGATTTTAGAAGGACAGGGGAGCATTCGGACCCCATCCGAGAAATATGGAAGGGATTTTGATTGTTGTGAATTGTATGCGATTAACGCTCGGTGTGCAGAACGCCGGCGATTGGAAACCTCACTGTGGAGTAAATTGGATCTGCATCCTCTTTGATTTGGGCATATATTTTTCCTTCTATCAGTATTTCGTCTGGGTTAGTTGTTTAAAAAGAAAAGCCACACACACACAAAATATGGCCAGAATTTGTCAGGAGAGTAGGAAAAAAAAGTTTCTGGCGGGTCTGTAACACAGAGTAGCCATTGTAAATCACTGAGCTTTCAGATTCGGGCAAATGCTTGTGGAAAGTGTTGGGAGTTCTTTCCCGCCTCCTGTTAAGAAATCTCACTCGGCCTGAGGAATTTTTATATCCCATGACACGATTCTGGAGAGAATGCTCTGACATTAATAACTTTTTGTTTGTTTGCTCCCCTAACACAATATTCTTTCAAAGTAGCTGCAGCGCCGGGGCAGGCGGGCGAGTGCGGTGCGGGCCGGCCCCTGCTGGGCACCGCAGCCTAGCGGGGCGCCCCCCGCCTCGGGGAGGCCCAGGCCGGCGAGAGGGAGGCCCAGCGGCCCGCGGGCCGGCGCAGGGAGGGCGGAGCAGGGAGGGCAGCCGGGCGCTGCCTGTCCTCCAGCCCCGGCCTCCGCTCCGGGCCGCTGAAGAGCCACAGCGTGCTGCCCGGACCCGGGACTCGCTGCGGGCCCGCGGCTCGGACGCCCGCTCCCTCGCCGGGAGCATCGCGGGCCCCGCCGTCACTCTCCCTCTCCCGGGAGGCCCTGGAGGTGGGAGTGGGGGCGTCGACGATTGGTGGGTTCGCCCACCGGAGGCTGAGGCTGGCGGTGGTGATTGGAAGGAGGCAGGCGGACGCCTCGGCTGCGGCCTCCGCCCCTGGGGAAGTTGGCTGTGGTCGCGGCGAGTTGGCGAGGCTTCCCTCGGAGGCGCGGGGCCGGCGCTGAGATGAGGTGGGGCACAGAGGTGACCAGGGGCGAGGGGCCAGGGGCGGTTGAACCTCCTACCTGTAGACCTGCGCTGCTTTTCCGCGGGACTCGGCCGAGGTGGGCCCAGGACATTGCTTTCTGCATGACAGGCAGTCGTGGGAGAAGGTGCCCCAAGGAAAGAGAGTAGAGGAGGCAACTGCAGGGGAACTGCGAAGGACAAGGGAATCCGCTGCCTGTGGTACAGAGTAATTGGCCTTTTCCTGTTTGTTTGGTTTTGGGGGGAGTCGGGGTGGAGGGTAGGGAAAGCCAAGGAGTGGAGCTGGGGAGCTGAGAGCTGGCAAGCCAAGTTCTGAAGCATGTTCCCTTCAGCTCAGACCCATCAAACTTCTGCAGCTCCTGACCTCAGCTCCCTGCCCTGCCCTCCAAGCGCTGAAGCAAGCAGGAAAACGAACCTCTAAACCCTGAGTACCGACCACTCCCTGCTGTGCATAAAGTCCCTTATATCTGCACAGGAAGAAAGTCAGTTCCCCAGCAAAGGGAACGTGGGAGCCCCCCCTGGGGTCCCTATCGTCCCAAGTCAGCGCAGCAAGCGGGCAGGTGCTGCGCCCCACCACCAGAGGCCTGGGGCTCTCCTCCGTGGTCTGGGCACTGGCAGCATGGGTTTAGGCCCCCCTTAGGGTCTCCTCCCATGGGTAAGGCCCCAGGGAGGAGTCGTCTAGTGTGAGGACGTCACTCAATTCTTAAAACCCTTGTAGATGGGCACTGGGAAGGAGGTGAGGCCTGGCGGGGACGGGAGCTCTTGGGGCCTGTGGTGCGTGGCAGGGCCACTGAGGGGGAAGCTTGTTGAGGAGGGGTGGGAAGGCGACCAGGGGCAGAAGCAGGGGCTCTGGAGGGGCGCAGGGCTTGCTGGCGCCCGACCCAGCCTCCGCCCGGCTCACCGGGGCCTCCTGCTCTGTCCCGTCGCGCCCGCCCGCGGCCACTCACCGGCCCCGGGGCCAGCCCGGGCGCGGACGCACGCAAACAAGGATGCTTCTATTTACTCGCCTCTGCCTGTGGATTTCTAAGACATTCAGCAGGCACAATCATTAAACTAATTTGTATTTGATTGTTTGGGCGGACGGAGGGTAGTTTTATTGCGCTAAGCATTCAAGCAGGCACGCATCGCTGATTACCAGTATACATTAAATAAAGTTGTTTGTACACATTGTCTTACCACATATAGGCAGAGGCTTATTATTCTAATTACTCTAATTAGTGCATTGAAATGTTTTCTACTTGATTTGAGGAGACAGTGATTAGTTCTATTACTTCTTTTAACTCGTATTTTATGGAAAACTGTTGGTGCATGTCCAAATTACTTTATGTGCCCCTGGAATATAACGCTGACCCAAACGCAGTGAACTGCACGGCCCTTCTGGGGCCCCGACTTTGATGTGGGCCTCAGCTCGGAGGAGGCGTCTGGTTTTTATTATTTCCCTCCCACCCACGCGGCCGCGTCTCCCCGCGCGGGGCCC
Source organism: Smutsia gigantea (assembly GCA_032199065.1). Classification (NCBI taxonomy): domain Eukaryota; kingdom Metazoa; phylum Chordata; class Mammalia; order Pholidota; family Manidae; genus Smutsia; species Smutsia gigantea. The sequence goes on along the minus strand of JAVSCE010010715.1, from coordinate 165,265 downwards.
GCCGCCCCCGCCCCACCCCGAGCCCTAGATGCGCGCCCCGCACTGGCTGAGTCCCAGAAGACTCCGATTCGAAAATCTGCCCCCACGCTGCCTCCCTGGCCTAGTTCCCTGGGTGCGATTACTTTTAAAAGACGCCCTTAAGCGTATTTTCCGTGAATCTGTTTCTTGAGCTTTAATGTTACTATTAATTGATAAGATCAGCTCATCAAACATACTATTTCGATAGGGAATTGTAATTAAAACCTTAATCCTGTTTGAGACTTTTTTTCCTTTAAATTCCTTTTTCTTATGGAAGGGGTGCAAAGTTCACTATAAAAAGTATTATAACAGGGAGATTAATTCGTTATCTAAATAACAATCTTTGCTATTGATCCAACGTACTTTCCGCCACCTTTTGTGTCGGTCGAGGAGGCCCTTAAAAAGGAGAGTATGACAAAGCAGAAGGTTTGGACCGAGCCCCGCAGGCTCCGATCGACTTGGCCGAGCGAGGGGGTCCGCGGGCCTTCCCCCAACCACAGCCCGAGGGAGCTGGCGAGGTGGGCCCCGGCAGGCTGCGGGGTAAGCGCCGCGCAGACGCCGCAGGCCTGGGAGCCGGGCCTCCTCGGCGCTCCTCTCCCCGAGCCAACGGAGATCTGCTCAGTTTCTAGGTAAATATTCCACCGGTTCTGCTTTTACTGTTAATATTTAAACTCGGATTATCCCGTCTCTAAATGCGCGTTCCTAACCTTTGCCGGTGGCTCGGATGTAATAAACCCTGGCGGGGCCCGGGCAGTCAGCCTCGCCGGGCTGCGGCCGCCGCCCCCCGCCTCCCGCGCCCTCCCCGCCCCGCCGCCCCCCGCCCCTCGCCGCCCCTCGCCGCCCGCAGCGAAAGCCGCGCCGGAATGAAATCAGCGCCTCCCGGCAGCTGACGGCTGAGCATCCAGGGCGCTCGCAGGCTGGGGGCGGCCGCCCTCCATCCCGGCTGCGAAGTCCTCGGGGGCTGCAGATGGAGCTGGGCCTCCCCGCGGCGCCCAGGAGGAGAAAGCGCCCTGCTTCCCGGAGGCCTCAGCTCCCCAGTGGGCCGGGAGGCGGGGTAGCTGGTGTGTTAGTGGGGAGCATATCTTCTCCAAATCTATCTCCCCTCCTTGCACGCCCCCTTTAAAAGGGGTCGTGGCCCCAGTTTGAGGAAGAGCCGAGGATTTCTGCATCGCAGAGGAGCATCTGCACTCCCTGGTCAGCTCAGTGGTCTGAGATTTGCTTCTTTTCTCAGAGCTTCCCTCCACTCACACCCTCCTTCTTTCCTTCTAACAAAGTCTTCCTCCTCCACGCACAGCCTTGTTATGTAACAAAGTCTTCCAGGCGCGTTTAACTGGAGAATAAAGGACACCCCAGCCCACCCCTCCTCTCCTTCCCCATCCCGCCTTCCTCCCCCCTTCCTTCCCCCGGTGCATCTGTTCCCCAGGACTTCTGTCCTCGCCCAGGAGACGGCCCCAGGCCTTAGCCGAGTAGAACTTTGGCGCCCCACAGTGGCATCGGCTCGGAATTACTCTTGATTTGACAGCCGCCTAATCCGTTCAAGTGTTTGGTTTCAGATCTAATTCTCCTCCCCCAACCCTTGCCTCGCTCCACGTTCTTTGCCTCACCTCCTCCTAGCCAAATGCTTATGAAAGTGACTCTATCCAGGTGACTCATGCCAAGGTTTCTAAACATCCAATTCTAGGTAGTTCCTGAGTAGGGATTTGACAAGCTTCGTCTGGAAAGACCGTATGTTACCCAGAACAGTTCCCAAAGGTAAGAACGAAGAATTGCTCTGTCAGTCCTCTGTGCCCACATGTTTGGACTTCGGTAGGCAAGTTCAGCCTCAGAGAAGTCCAGCTTTTCAAAGACTTCAAGATCAGAATACCAGGCTAAAAGCAGTGGTTAATAACAGAATGCTTCCTAGGGAGAAACGGAGGCCCATGAATGCCATTTTAACTGAGCCCTGGCTTCACCTTTGACTTCTTCCTAGATAGAAAGCTTATTCCGTTTTAGGATTCAAACGTAAGTTTCCAGCTGTCACCTGAATAAAGAGCTATTCATGGAAGAACTTTCCAGAATAGGGAAAACACTGCCCCACCCCTCACCCCCAAACACCTACCAAAGGGATCAACTCAGCACGTGGAGCTGAATTTTGCTTTCTTCAGAGCCCAGTGAATAAGTCCCTTTCCCATTAGAGGGGCCCTTTGCACCATGAATGGTGACTTCTCCCACTGCTTTTATCCAGAGTAACATGCCAAGGGGGGAGAAGAGGAGAGCAAGGGCCACGGGCAGGGGCTGGCGGTAGGAACGGACCTGGAAGTGGGCCTGCAGTGGGCACACGTGTGTGGGTGTACCAGCTCTGCACTGCCCTGTGAGGGACCTGGGGGCCGTCAGCTGACACCTCCAAATCTCAGTTTCTTAGTGGGCAGAATGTGGAGAATGCCACTTCTTTCCAACGGAATTTAAGTAAAGCTCAGGTAAAATAGTGTCCACAAAAGCATATGAAGTGCAGGACCACGTGCAAAGCTCTTGTTGCCAACTCCAGGGAAGGCCTCGGCTCTGACTGTCCAGCAATAAGTATTTTCAACCTAAAAAATAATGACGCAGCCTTACGTCTGTCGGTGTGGGGAAGAGAAGTGCAGGGACGGCCATCGCAGCTGCATACTCCGGAGAGAGGCACCCCTGATCGGTTAGCTTCAAACAAGGCTGCCACTGCCCGGGCTTTTTTGTATTTAAGATGCTCAGGCCCTGGCTTGCAGCTGAAACTATCACTGGGGCCTCCAGCGCCGCACTCCAGTGGTCGCAGCAGTCGGAGCTCGCTGTGATGGGAAGGCTGGCCCAGTATTCCTGCCAACTGCTTCCTTTATTATTTGTTTTTAACATCTTACAACCTCTTGACGTTTACAGCGTCCTTCGCTGGACGTCATTTATAGCAGCCTGCATTAGCTAGGAAGGGAGCACTGAGGTCATGCACCAGAAGCCAGTCACCCTGCCTCCCGGGGCCCCCCAGCAGCCCAGCGCCACAGCCAGTCACTAGTGTGGCTCTCCAACAGGCGCTCCGCGACCCCCCAGAGCTGCCCGGAGGGGCGCTGTGGCGAAAGCTGGTCCCTCACTCTGGGGTGCCCTCCTCCAGCCGGGGGACTCCGGCCCACTCAAAGCATCCCTCCACCACCCTAAGGTCCTTTCCGCCCGCCCAGGGGTCCCTCCACCACTTCGGTGGAGCAGTGGCCCGGGCCAGTCCCAGAGGTCCCCTTGGGGCGCCCAGCGGGGCAGGGATGGTGGAGAGAGGTGCTGGGCGTTTCACCGCGCGCGGAAGCCGGGGGTGGGGGGGACCCTGCGTAAGTCGGGGGGGTTCCGCCCCGGCAGCTGCGGGGCAGCCTTCCCCCTTCCACTTGGCAACGCGGGCCGGCGGGGCCACGCCAGGGCCAAGTTTTGCAGGCGCCGTCTCGTAGGAGTTCTCGTGGAGAGGCAATAGGCTGTCGGGGACCCCGCAGCCGCCGCACCGAGCGGACAAGCGGGGCTCCACCGTGTGGCCCCGGCCCAGCAAAGCCGCCTGGAGCGGACGGGGCGGCGGGAAACGACCTGCGGCTCGCGGTCCCCTTCCCCGGCGGCCCAGCCACGCTCCAAAGGCACCTGCCCAGATGGTTTCCTTCTGGGCGTCTGAGGCCCCGGGGGCTTCCGCCGTCGGGGCCCCTGGGGGTGGACGAGGGGTGGGCCGAGGCTGCAGAAGGCCCCCGAGGGACAAGCGCCTGGCCCGCGGGGAAGGAAAGTGGGTCCGCCGCCAGACTCCCAGCGCGCCTCTCCAGGCTGCACGCGACACGCGCCTTCACCTGGTTATAGGCACAGTCGGGCCACCAGCCCTGGACGTGGAGCCTTCTGCCAAATGCGTGGAGTCCCTGAACCAAGATGTGCGGGCACCACTCCCCGAAACAAGGCGCCGATAATGCAGGGAAGAGAACACACACGGCAAGTTCCAAAGGACAGACTTAAGTTCAGTCCACTAGGATTCCTAGTTGGAATAATTAAAGTTGGAAGGGAAAGGTAATTCAGCAGTCTTTTTTTTTTTTTAAGAGAGAGTCCTTTGGTAGAAAGAAGAAAGTGGAGTGGGCACTCTAAGGTAGGGGGCAGCTGGCACAACGGGAGGCCGGGAAGCGGGGAAAGGCAGCGGGCAGCAGGTTCCGTGGGTGGCCCTCTCGAGAGCAGGAGCCGCGCCTGGCCTAGGAGGGGTGCTACGGGAGCCCAAGTGTGGAGTTAATTAGTAAAGGGTCTTGAGGAAGTTTTAATTCGATTCAAAAGGCAATTAAGAGCCATTGTAGAGGAGTGATCCGCTGAAAACAATACGGGAAGGAAGAGAGCTGGCTCAAAGCATCGGCTAGGTCGCCGAGGATGAAAAGCAGGGAGGTTAACTAAGAGGCTGCAAGGTATTCCTTTCTCGAAGTGGTCCCAGAAGTCTGAAAAGACAGGCAGGGTGTGGTGCAGTGGCTGTGCAAGCTGGAAATGGAGAGATCAAGAAGGTGAGACCATGACTGCATTCCTGCAGAATCCGCTGGACAAGGATAGAGATGAGAACAAAGAATTGTCGACATTGGGTTCTGTTTCAGTTGTGCTCATTTCACTAGTTTTTTCTCTCTCTCTCTCTTTGTCACACACACACACACTATCACGAAGCCATCAGGTAACAGGTTTCCCAGCCACCTTTATCTGTTTGTTGAATCTACCTCAAAGACTGATTCTAGTAAAGTCAACTTAATTTCAATTCAGGAAATTTTTATTAGGTACCTATCATATGCTAGGCCCTTTCCCACATGGTCTCTCCATAGCTGATCTGGAGAGAAGAGGAAGGAAGAGAAAATGAACATTAATCCGGAGGCTACACACCTTTCATACACAGTAGGTGCTGTCCATAGTAGGGAGACACCTCCACAGGAGGACCAGAGCCAGGGGTCTTGTAACTTCCCAGAAGGAGGCCCCTTGGGTCATATCACCTCTTTTTTCATATATTTTCTACCACATATTTTCATCCAAATCTGTGTGTCTAAGGGAGTTTTAAAAAAGGAGTCTATTTTAAAGAAATTAGGACATACCTTTCATACACAGTAGGTGCCGTCCATAGTAGGGACGGCATGTTTAACATGTTAACTAAAACTATAAGAGGTTAGATTTGGGGATAATATATTTATTTCTCTTCAATACTACTTTCCAGTCAAAGTGTAAATCTGCCTAAGATTTCCTAGCTTTTAAAAAGATAGGAATGGTATACCGGATTGCTTTGGGTTAGGAAGAAAGGAAGGCAAATTGAATAGAGGCCAGTGGAATACAAGAATGTCAGTATTCTCTTGAATATAGTATAAAGTAACTGAGCCTGCGTGGCTGAAAAGACACCATGAACTGAATTCCACATAATTTCTCGTCCTCTTTTGCATGCCGCAGATAGACTAATTGGTTCTATCTCCCACTTCCTATTTAAAATCAAGCTAACCAGAGGACCTTCATATGTTTTTCTTGGCCAACTCTCAACCTTTTCACCTAAAAATGTTTGTTAGAAATTCATATTTTGGGGATACTGGGAAACAATGAAAAACTTTTCTACAACATTTGTCAGAATAAGATTCCCTAAGTTGAGGGAATTCAAGTTTTCTGGAGGCTCTTACAAGCATTTTTTTTCAGACGTGGACAAACTGTTCCCAGCCCACCCTACCCCCTGCACATTTTACAAACATGCCGTACAAAAAAACCTCTCAGGTGCATCTAAATGGACTGAAGAGGGTTCTCTGAGTTAGGAGATGTGTGTGTAGAGTGGAGGGGCTGCCAGATGCTACCTGCTCCTCTGCTTGTCATTACCATAATTAATTTGGAAAGAGGAGAAAAAGTATTATGACATAGTACTACATAGGGAATAAATTATCAGAATTATCTGTGTAGAGAGGCAATGTTTCTTAAAACAATTAAAAACAATATTACCAAAAGAGTTTTAGGTAACATAGATTTGAATGGTAACGTATTCAGATAATGAACATAAAGTATAAACTTCTCTTTATAGTTTTGCAGTGTTTCATATAGAAAGGTCTCAAGAAAATATAACACATACCTGCATATCTACTACACTGTTCAAGAAATAAAACTTTGCCAATATGTTATTTGCCCCTCACTTATGGCCTTCTCCTCTCTTCCCATCAGAGGTAACCACCAGCCTGAATTTGGTATTTGCTATGCATGAATTTCTTTATAATTTATTCATATATTTTTATCCTTCAATGTTTCATGTTTTGTAACTTTATGTACATTATATGAAACTTCTGAATAAAACACACCTCAGAGAAAAAATGTTAAGTATCTCAAATGCAAAAGACAGGCATCTTGGATACACTGCAACACTTGTCACGCTTACATAATGCAGTATATTGGTTCAAAGGTGGTGTGGCTCTTCCAAACCAGCTATGTTTTCAAAAATTGAAGTTCTACAGAACCGAGTAAAAGGCAGAATTGATAATTACAATATTTATGTTTTGCCTTTTTCAATGAGTAAAGCCTATAATTTTATGAATTATCAGCTTAGTTGAATATATAAGCCAGAGCAAATAGACTAGCATATGTGTATACTTGTAAATAACTATAACCTAATACTTGCCATTTATGAAATATTTACTTCCCAATAAAAAGCATTCTTTTCACTTTGAGTACTTTTTTAAGTACTTAATGGTTCAAGAAGGATTCTGCTGTATGCCTCAAGAAGAATTGGAGGTAAAAAGGCATACTAGTTTCTTTCTCCGATTATAAATAAAACAACAGGGAGGCAGATTGTTTCCAAAGATGGTCACAACCATAGCCCCAATCCTGTACATTTCTGGCGATGAGATTTTGCCACTCCTCTCACCCAGTGGTAGAGGTACCCGCACCACCTCACCCCAACCCCCCACCTTGCCCTCCGCCCAGCAGTCCCTTCTACGCTGGGCTGGTCCTTGCTTTGATCAAGAAAATGCAGCCATAGAAATGACTACATGACTCACAAAGATCAGCTTTGAGAGACCTTGAAACTTCTATTTTTGTATTCTCGGAACTGCTGAGAGTGGAGCAGAGATGTGCCCCAGCCAATCAGCTGACGGAACACAGCACTAGAGAGCTTGGGCAAGAATGGGAGAAATGGGTAAAGGAGCCACAGGATCATGGGAAATAATAAGTCATTGTTGTCTCAGGCCATAGTCTTTGAGGTGGTACAAGGCAGTAAGAGAAAAACTGAAGAAAAGAGTGATATGAGAATGGTGCTGTCGGTCTGGCATATTTGCACTGTAAGATGACGTCCTTTTTAAGACATTTGGTGAAGAAAACATTCACAAAAGTAAATCTTGGAGACTTCCGGGAAGATGGCGGTGTGAGCAGGGCGGCAGAAATCTCCTCCCAACACTATAGTTATCTATGAAAACACAGAAAATACATCTATTCCTAAAAGACAGACGAGAATACACAGGAAAGCGCACAGCGAGCAGCTACACCCGAGAGGACTCGGCACCCCAAGAGGCGGGTAAGATACGGAGCCGCGACCCGGCGGGACCCGAGCCCTCCCCCACCCCAGCGCACCGGCGGGAGGAGAGGATTCAGAGCCGGGAGGGAGTGGAAGTGCACCCCGCGAAGTAGCCAGCCCCGGGGATCTGCGCGGGGAGCGCTGACCCACATTGCGCAGTGCAGCGGAGATTGGAGAGACAGAGGGGCAGGATCTGAGCGGGGAACGCGCCAGGGTGCTTGCAGCCGGCTCCCGGGAAGGAAAAAAAAAAAGCGCGCGCTTTCCTCAGCGGTCTTAAAGAGACAGGAGCCCAGCGGAGGAGCCGGATCGCCCCAGCACACTCAGCCCAGCAGGCTGGGAGTCCTGGGGAGTTTCAGACGCCTTAGCTGGCGACTGAGGAAGCGTAGCCATACTTAACACTTCTCACTGAGATCAACAGCCTCCTACTCGTTCCCACCCCTGCCAGAGCGATAAAGGGCCCTGCGGAGCGGCACAGTCACAGCTGTGGAATAGTGGGGCAATAGCGCCACCTAGAGCATTCCCACAGAATCTACGTCCGGTGGGCATTTTTTGTTTGTTTTGTTTTGTTTTTTCTTTTCTTTCTTTTTTCTTTCTTTCTTTCTTTTTTTTTCTCTTTTTTTTCCTTCTCTTTTTAAAGTCTTAAAGAGCCCAGCTGACATACGTGGCAACTATCAGTGACCAATTATACAGCCATGAAAAGACAGAGGAATATGGTTCAGACCAAAATCAACCAGACAACCCCAGAGAGGGGGTCTGAAGGGATGGAAATGCACAGCCTCCCTGAAAAAGAATTCAGAATAAAAGTCATAACCATGCTGATGGACCTACAGAGAAATGTGCAAGAGCTGAGGGAGGAAGTGAGGGAACTGAGGAAAGACAATACAGAAATCAGACAAGCGATCGACGGGCTTAACAGCAGAATGGATGAGATGCGACAGACTGTTAATGGAATAGAAAACAGAGAACAGGAGTACAGAGCAGCTGAGGCAGAGAGAGATAAAAGGATTTCTAGGAATGAAAGAATATTAAGAGAACTGTGTGACCAATCCAAACGGAACAATATTCGCATTTTAGGAGTACCAGAGGAAGAAGAGAGAGAAAAAGGGATAGAAAGTGTCTTTGAAGAAATAATTGCTGAAAACTTTCCCTCGCTGGGGAAGGAAGTAGTCTCACAGTCCACTGAAGCTCATAGATCTCCCAACACAAGGGACCCAAGGAAGACAACACCAAGACACATAATAATTAAGATGGCAAAGATCAAAGATAAAGACAGGGTATTAAAGGCAGCTAGAGAGAGAAAAAAGATCACCTACAAAAGAAAACCCATCAGACGATCATCAGACTTCTCAACAGAAACCTTACAGGCCAGAAGAGAATGGCATGATATATTTAACTTTATGAAACAGAATGGCCTCGAACCAAGAATACTGTATCCAGCACGATTATCATTTAAATATGATGGAGGGATTAAACAATTTCCAGATAAATGAAAGTTAAGAGAGCTTGCCTCTCATAAACCACCACTACAGGATATCTTAAATGGACTGCTCTAGATGGAAGCACAACTCAGGCTAAAAAGATGTCACTAGAGAAAAAAAAAATCATAGCAAAGAAAGCAGACCATCCAAATACTAACTAAAGGCAAAGAATAAAACACCTATTATAGAAAGAATGGAGGAGGAGTAATAAGAAGGGAGAGAAATAAAGAAACATCAGACTGTGTTTACAATAACTTAACAAGAAAGTTAAGTTAGATTGTTAGATAGTAAAGAAGCAACCTTTGAACCCTTGGTAACCACGAATCTAAAGCCAGCAATGGCAATAAGTACATACCTATCAATAATCACCCTAAATGTAAATGGACTGAATGCACCAATCAAGACACAGAGTAACAGAATGGATAAAAAAGCAAGACCCATCTATATGCTGCCTACAAGAAACTCACCTCAAATCCAAAGATATACACAGACTAAAAGTGAAGGGATGGAAAAAGATATTTCATGCAAACAACAAAGAGAAAAAAGCAGGTGTTGCAGTACTTGTATCAGACAAAATAGACTTCAAAACGAAGAAAGTAGCAAAAGATAAAGAAGGACATTACATAATGATAAAGGGATCAGTCCAACAAGAAGATATAACCATTATAAATATATATGCACCCAACACAGGAGTGCCAGCATATGTGAGACAAATACTAGCAGAGTTGAAGGAGGAAATAGACAGCAATGCATTCATCTTAGGAGACTTCAACACACCACTCACTCCAGAGGACAGATCAACCAGACAGAAAATAAGTAAAGACACAGAGGCACTGAACAACACACTAGAACAGATGGACCTAACAGACATCTATAGAACTCTACACCCAAAAGCAACAGGATACACATTCTTCTCAAGTGCACATGGAACATTTTCCAGAATAGACCACATACTAGGCCACAAAAAGAACCTCAGTAATTTCAAAAATATTGAAATCCTACCAACCAACTTCTCAGATCACCAAGGTATAAAACTAGAAATAAATTTTAGAAAGAAATCAAAAAGGCTCACAAATACATGGAGACTTAACAACACTCTCCTAATTAATCAATGGGTTAACGACCAAATCAAAACAGAAATCAAAGAATATATGGAGACTAATGACAACAACAACACAAAGCCACAACCTCTGTGGGACGCAGCAAAGGCAGTTCTAAGAGGAAAGTATATTGCAATCCAGGCCTATTTAAAGAAGGAAGAACATTCCCAAATGAATAGTCTAAAGACACAATTACTGAAATTGGAAAAAGAAGAACAAATGAGGCCCAAAGTCACCAGAAGGAGGGACATAATAAAGATTAGAGAAGAAATAAATAAAATTGAGAAGAATAAAACAATAGAAAAAATCAATAAAACCAAGAGCTGGTTCTTTGAAAAAATAAACAAAATAGATAAACCCCTAGCCAGACTCATTAAGAGAAAAAGAGAATCTACACACATAAACACAATCAGAAATGAGAAAGGAAAAATCACGACGGACCCCACAGAAATACAAAGAATCATAAGAGAATATTATGAGAATCTATATGCTAACAAGCTGGAAAACATAGAAGAAATGGACAACTTCTTAGAAAAATACAACCTTCCAAGACTGACCAAGCAAGAAACAGAAAAACTAAACAGACCAATCACCAGTGATGAAATCGAATTGGTAATCAAAAAACTACCCAAGAACAAAACCCCTGGGCCTGATGGATTCACCTCTGAATTCTACCAGACATATAGAGAAGAAATAACACCGATTCTCCTTAAAGTTTTCCAAAAAATAGAAGAGGAGGGAATACTTCCAAACTCATTCTATGAAGCCAGCATCACTCTAATACCAAAACCGGGCAAAGACCTCACCAAAAAAGAAAATTACAGACCAATATCCCTGATGAACGTAGATGCAAAAATACTCAACAAAATATTAGCAAACCGAATTCAAAAATACATCAAGAGGATCATACACCATGATCAAGTGGGATTCATCCCAGGGATGCAAGGATGGTACAACATTCGAAAATCCATCAACATCATCCACCACATCAACAAAAAGAAGAACAAAAACCACATGATCATCTCCATAGATGCTGAAAAAGCATTTGACAAAATTCAGCATCCATTCTGATTAAAACTCTCAACAAAATGGGTATAGACGGCAAGTACCTCAACATCATAAAGGCTATATATGACAAACCCACAGCTAACATCATACTTAACGGCGAGACGCTGAAAGCTTTTCATCTAAGATCGGGAACAAGACAGGGATGCCCACTCTCTCCACTGTTATTCAACATAGTACTGGAGGTCCTAGCCACAGCAATCAGACAAAACAAAGACATACAAGGCATCCAGATTGGTAAAGAAGAAGTCAAATTGTCACTATTTGCAGATGACATGATACTGTACATAAAAAACCCTAAAGATTCCATTCCAAAACTACTAGAACTAATATCTGAATTCAGCAAAGTTGCAGGATACAAAATTAACACACAGAAATCTGTTGCTTTCTTATACACTAATGATGAACTAACAGAAAGAGAAATCAGAAAAACAATTCCATTCACAATTGCATCAAAAAGAATAAAATACCTAGGAATAAACCTAACGAAGGAAGTGAAAGACCTGTACTCTGAAAACTACAAGACACTCCTAAGAGAAATTAAAGAGGACACTAACAAATGGAAATGCATCCCATGCTCTTGGCTAGGAAGAATAAATATTGTCAAAATGGCTATACTACCTAAAGCAATCTACAGATTCAATGCAATCCCTATCAAACTACCAACAGCTTTCTTCAATGAACTGGAACAAATAATTCTAAAATTCATATGGAACCACAAAAGACCCCGAATAGCCAAAGCAATCCTGAGAAGGAGGAATAAAACAGGGGGAATTACACTCCCTGACTTCAAGCTCTACTACAAAGCCACAGTAATCAAGACAATTTGGTATTGGCACAAAAACAGACCCACAGACCAGTGGAACAGAATAGAAAATCCAAACATTAACCCAAACATATACAGTCAATTAATATTTGATAAAGGAGCCTTGGATATACAATGGGGAGATGACAGCCTCTTCAGCAGCTGGTGTTGGAAAAACTGGACAGCTACATGTAAGAGAATGAGACTGGACTACTGTCTAGCCCCATACACAAAGGTAAACTCAAGGTGGATCAAAGACTTGAATGTAAGTCATGAAACCATAAAACTCTTAGAAAAAAACATAGGCAAAAATCTCCTGGACATAAACATGAGCGATTTCTTCATGAACATATCTCCCCGGGCAAGGGAAACAAAAGCAAAAATGAACAAGTGGGAGTATATCAAGCTGAAAAGCTTCTGTACAGCAAAGGACACCATCAGTAGAACAAAAAGACATCCTACAGTATGGGAGAATATATTCATAAAAACGTATCTGATAAAGGATTGACATCCAAAATATATAAAGAACTCATGCACCTTAACAAACAGAAAGCAAATAATCCAATTAAGAAATGGGCAGAGGACATGAATAGACACTTCTCAAAGAAGAAATTCAGATGGCCAACAGGCACATGAAAAGATGCTCCACATCGCTAATCATCAGAGAAATGCAGATTAAAACCACAATGAGATATCACCTCACACCAGTGAGGATGGCCAACATCCAAAACACAAACAACAACAAATGTTGGCGAGGATGTGGAGAAAAGGGAACCCTCCTACACTGCTGGTGGGAATGCAAATTAGTTCAACCATTGTGGAAAGCAGTATGGAGGTTCCTCAAAAAACTCAAAATAGAAATACCATTTGACCCAGGAATTCCACTCCTAGGAATTTACCCTAAGAATGCAGCAGCCCAATTTGAAAAAGACAGATGCACCCCTATGTTTATTGCAGCACTGTTTACAATAGCCAAGAAATGGAAGCAACCTAAGTGTCCATCAGTAGATGAATGGATAAAGAAGAGGTGGTACATATACACAATGGAATATTATTCAGCCATAAGAAGAAAACAAATCCTACCATTTGCAACAACATGGATGGAGCTAGAGGGTATTATGCTCAGTGAAATAAGCCAAGCCGAAAAAGACAAGTATCAAATGATTTCACTCATATGTGGAGTATAAGAACAAAGAAAAAAACTGAAGGAACAAAACAGCAGCAGACTCACAGAACCCAAGAACGGACTAATAGTTACCAAAGGGAAAGGGACTGGGGAAAATGGGTGGAAGGGAGGGATAAGAGGGAAAAAGGGGCATTACGATTAGCAGACGTAATGTTGGGGGGGCACGGGGAGGGCTGTACAACTCAGAGAAGACAAGTAGTGATTCTATAGCATCTCACTAAGCTGATGGACAGTGACTGTAATGGGGTTGGTGGGGGGGACCTGATGAAGGGGTAGTTTAATAACCATAATATTGCACATGTAATTGTAGATTAATGATAATAAAATAAATTATATTTAAAAAAAAAAGTAAATCTTAGCAGTTCTGCATCATAATAAAACTCAGCATTTAAAGGTTCTCAGGCTGCTATTCCTGCCCAACTCACAACCATCTGTGTTATGTCAAATGTGAATAAAGGACTTTCTACTAGATGAAAAGTTTCAACCAGTTCAGATGACACTGTATTATTCCCAAGTGTGTGGGGAACCTAACCTTGAACTCCTCTTGTATCAGTATTACTTTTAATTGCCACAAGGAGTTTCTGGTCCAGGTACACAAATACACACCCATTTCCAGAACAACAGAAGCATATAAATATTATGTGTAGGCTGACTTGGTTGGAATTCTTAGTTGGGGGAGAATTCAAAGCTAGGGAGGGCAATATAAGAAAATGCCTTGCCAGTGTTTAATAAAATGAGAAGACGTGGTGTGCCGGATTAAGTGGGATGGTACTTTATGGAGGGAACAACTGGGAAAGACAAAGGGAACTTGCCCCTTATAGGAAATGGGTGGGAGAAGGAGTTGCTTAGAAGAATATTTTCTTCAAAATAGTAGTGTATAACCAGTAGGACTCATTCATTTGTGCAAATCACAAACTAAATCACACAGGCTTAGCAAACAAACAAGCAAACAAAACCAGGAATTTATTGGTATATGCAACATGAAACTTCTGAAATGGCTCCATCCAGGGGAATAAACGGCATCGTCAAGACTGGGTCTGGCTCTGTGCTCCTGGCCAGTGAACTCATCCTGCTGATAGAAGTTAGGTGTGTATTCTGTACTGTAAGGACCCTCAGCCTGAAGAGTTCCACCCAAGGCCCAGAATTAGTCTTACTGCCCATCTTTTTAAACAGTAAGTGGTGTGAGTGTGTGCATTTATGTCACTTAGTCCAGTCCTCAGTTTACATGCCAACTTCTAAAACCGCGGCACCAGCTCCATCCAAACCATATGTCCTGAGAGTCTGAGAGGGGTGTTTTCCCAAAGAAAGTCAAGGTGGTGATTCAAGAAGAGTTCCAAGGTGACTTGGTAAGGAAAAAAAAAAGGAATAAAGAAAAATTAAATGCCTATGATAATCAATGTTCTTCTAATAAGAAAAGTATATTTTAAACATTGCAAGGCTAAGATCTAAAAGGAAGCATAGTTGGAGAGCTCTTTTTCTTTCCTATCTTGTCCTAGCAACTTGAAGAAAGACTTGTATCTATATTTAAGTGATTTACAGAAGTGAAGGTTATTAGTCTCTTAACCTACAGCTTCCTTATTTCTTACTGTAGAGATAATGGACCTTTCTAGGAAACTACTCTTAGAAGATTAAGAGATTTCATAAATTAAAAAAAATGTTCTTATTTGAAATTCCACAACATTCTTAACGAAAAAATATTATCTGCATAATTACATTAAATGACTTCTGGAATACATTACCAGTAATGATGCTAATAGAGTTAGTCCAGATGCAAACTATAAAAACATCCATTATCTTTTGTCCTTGAAGGAACTTCAAAAATTACTTCTTTTTCCTTGTAGGAAGCCTATTAGTACTACTCCTAATTTCTTGTAAGTTGTTTTGTAAACTGTTCAACAGAGCCTCAATATCTCACAGAAGTTTCTGAAATGATTCTGAAAATATGCCCTAAAGTTTTGTGCTTTTTACTGTGGCCCAATTTCATATGTAATTTATTTAATCAATGTCTAGCCAACATATTTAAATCCAATTTTTATTTTCCTTCCTAGCTTGCATTCAGCCTACAGATACTAGGCAGCACCATATACAACAAGAACATTTTCTACTATTTTATAAGACATAAACTAAGTTACTATTATTGGTAATACATAAAGTTGAAATCGATTTCATTGTGCATCAGTATTATGTGAACTTAAAGAACTTAAAAATATATCTACAGCGATAAAGTAACTTAAATATTCTGGGTCCCAAGTTCATAAAAAGGCAAAAGCTCTATATAAATGATATTTATTAAAAAATAAAGATGTTTGTAAGGTAGGCAAGAGCATGATGATAGAAAAGGCTACACACTTAAAGCTCAATAAGTGACTAGATCTCTCCAATAAAATATATATGATGCAATCTTCCTCTAGTTTTTATAGTTTGCATGTATAATGACACAGCCATTAGCACATATGTGTTTTGAATGAGTTAATAAAATATCTTTATTTTCTTGTACATGATTTGTAGGTCACATGTTTTTTTGGCCTCATTGAAAAATATATTAGTTTGCCAGAGAAACAGAACCAATAGGATATGTATGTATGTATAAGTATATTTATTTTAATCAATATTATAAGGAATTGGTTCATGGGATTATAGAGGCTGGCAATTCAAAATTTGCAGGATGCCCAACCGGCTGGAGATCCAGAGGAACCAGGGCCCCAGGTCAAGTCCTAAAGGCAGTCTTCTTAGAAGCAGGAAGAGCTAACGTTGCATAAGAGGTGTGGTGGCATATATGCTGGAGAAATTCTTGCTTGGGGGAGGCTGAGATTTTTTTTCTATTCAGGCTTCAACTGACTGGAAAAGGCCCCCTTAATTAGGGAGGGCATTATGCTTTACTGATTTAACTGATTAATCTCATCCAGACACAAAGAATTCACCCAGAATAATGTTTGGCCAAACATTGGGTACTCTGTGGCACCAAACCGACTCATGAAATCACCCTTCACAAGAGCACCCTCGTCAACTTGACATCTATCCACATGTCCCCAAACCATACTTCATCTCCAAATAAAGATAAGAAGGTCGTAATTCCCAACATGATACAACTATCCCCCATACAACCAAAAACACACTAACCCTTTCCCCAAAAGAGGATGCAAAGTCCTTAGATGGTGTTTACTCGATGTCCCCTAACCTAAATACTATGATGTAGTTAACCATAAATACTATGATGTAAAATCAATACAGCTAATATTACACATGAAGGAGATAAGAGAGGGAAGAAAATAAAGATATTTGCCATACACACACACACAAAAACATTCATAACCAAATGAGGAACTACTCATGACAATTACAGCCCTTCTGTCTGTAACTGGTCATGTGGTTGCAGCTGGTATTCGTGATTACCTCCTACTGTCCATTCCATATTCCCTTTGTTTTTAGCAAGAACCTCTGCTGGGCCTGGTTCTTTACCTGGTGAGAGGACCCAAACCTTCATTCTTGATGGTGTACTGGCATAGGGCATTTCTAGGCACCAGACCAGATATTAACAAGCAGGGAAATCTAGGCCAAGGGGCAGAAAATGTCAAAATAAGTGGACTGTTTTAATGTAGTTAATTTTACAAAAAACATTGTAAACATTTCAACGACTCTTTTTTCCCTTCTGTTTTCAAAGTGCTTCGGACATATCATCTAAATAACTACAGTTCTGTTCCAGTCAGGCATATTTTTATAACATAAAAAAGTCTCTACCAGAACTTACACTGGTTTTAGAAGGCATGTATCAGAGGATGCTGAAGAATAAATTATCCTTTTAGTTAGTTTGTTTTTTAATCAAGAAGATTTCTTGTTTTCCGAGGTAATCCTGGATGCTATCACCCATTCATATACCTTTCCCATATATGTAGCACTTTCTCATATATGTAGCACAGGAAGATAAGTGCTCAGTTTTATGAGAATGTAAATCTGGTGCCTTTCAGCAACATTGAATTCATAGTAGGAGTTTCATATTTCACTTAATTAAAACTTGTGGAAATGAAATATCAACTTCAAATTGCCATAATTCAAAATAAAGTATCACACATAATTAAAAAACAGACTGGAAAAAGACTGAAAGAAGAGAGTTCAAAAAAGGAATGATATATCTGAAAGTAATAAATTAAAATGACTTTCAAAATAGATGGGAAATAAGGAGAAAATAAAACCATCTTTAAAAACCCATTGCCTACTTTATAAAACTTGGATCTTAAAATAGTCCTGCCTTACACTGGAGACAGGCCAAGCTGTGGATAATCTCCAGAATTTGTTCAACAAATATTTGCTGAGTACCTACTACGTACATGCCAGGTATATTATTCTAAGCCCTGGAGACAGAGCAGTGAACAAAATAAAGTTCTTGTGCTTACAGAGCTAAAAATTATAGGGAAGTGAATATAAATTGTTGAATAGTATGTCAAGTAGTCATAAGTGTTATAAACACAAATATAGCAGGATACAAAGACTACTGACTGATGGGTGGGAGAGAATACCTATGCTATTTTATTTTGGATGGTCAAGAGGGGCCCCTGTGTAGGCAGTATTTGCACAGGGATCCAAGGAGAGTGAGAGCTAGAAGGAGAAGATACATGGGGAGGAGGATTTCAGTAAGAACAAGGTACAGAGGGCAACGGGGCAAGTTGGGGAGATGCATTCCTGTAAAGTAAGGACTTTGGTCCTGGACAGTTTTAAGCAGAGAAATGACATGATCTGAGTATGTTTTAAAAGGGGTATATGGAGGTAGAGATTGGATTGTAAGAGAACCAGAGAAGTAGCAGGGAGACTGGGTGTAATAATCCAACAGTAGTTTTAAATTTGTAGTATTTCTTTCAGAGACAGATCTACCCTGTATGCATTTGAAGAATGCTAATACTAATCAAAGCACTTTCACTTCAAATGAATATTGAGATATTTTGGCTTCTACATTTCTAAACTTTGTATGTAAACATAATTCCATCACTTACAGAAGTTTGATACACCAAGTATAGTAAGAAAAATATTACATTCCCGAAGACAAAATACAAGCACCAAATTAAAAATGTATAATGGAGGAGCATGGTCTTAACAACTAATTTTAAATTATTATGCTAAATATACAGTCTGCCAGTCTGCTGTGGGGGAGGGTGGTTTTAAAAATTATTACCAAAATAGTTTATAGGGTTTGTACCACTTAGACTAGTTTGGATACTGGGGATGCTGGTTAAAAATGTCGTTTTCTGGGTTCTATATAGTTTCAGAATCTCCAGGGATTTGAGGACTGGAAATTTACATTTTAAACAAGCCCCCAGATGATCCTTATATGCAATGATGTTTAAACCAGCAAATCTCAGAGTAATGGAAGAGTATTGGATGGAATGTTAAGATCAAAAACAAGGAGGATTGTTTTCTATGACTTTATCTCAAATTCATTTTTGAGTAGGGTGGGATATGAATAAAACAAAACTAAAATTCCATTGCTTGGCCATAACTCAAGAAAAACAGTGAGGTCAACTATAATAAAAATTGTAGAAGGTTATGCTTTGTTAATTGATGACATTTAAAAAAGCATTAGAATGAGAGCTTCATAGTTAAGAATGACATTAGGAAGCTTGTGGAACAACTTTTTATTTTACAGATGAGGAAACTGAGATTAAGGAAAGTTAAATACCAGCCAAAAAGTAGCACACTCCACTGTGGACCCCTGTGACCCCTGCTTCTCCTTTTATTGTTTCCATTACTACACCATCAGTTACCTAGGAACATTTCTATTAGTTTATCACTTTTTTTTAATTTATTTACTACAGAATTAGATGATAGTCATATTTGGGAAAATCTTTTTATTTTCCAAAAATTGAAACACAAAGAGTGACAATCCTTCTAAATTCTGAACCTAAACCAACATATTTCCTTTTAAAAACTCAAGATGTTATTTCCTTTCCTATAATTTTGACATACTTCATACTACTTATAGTGAATGCAAATACATGTGGTACCTTGTGGTGTCTTGGGTATTATTGTTCAGAATTCTTTGTTCCTAACACGTCTGGTTATGACTTACAAGGGCTCGCTGTAGGAAGAGAGGTCTTCTTGTCCCATGACTAGGCATGGCTACTGAATGTGAGCAGACTTGCTTTGCCAATAGAAAATGAACAGACTTGATGAGCGGTATACCACGGAGACACTTTGATAGGCATCTCACTGCTGCCAGCTCTGTTGTGCCCATGCCCTCTGCCATAGGCGGGCATAGCCCAGGTAGGGCTTTCTCTTCAACCTGTGTCCTGGATGGAGCAGACGTGCCCCTGAACCATATTCCAGAGGCCACAGCAACCAACCCACGGTAGCCAACATGCTGCTGCACGAGAAATAGGTATTATTGAAAGCCACTGAAATTTTTAAGGTTGTTATTCATTGTAGCCTGATTAAAGCTATGACAAAAATGCTTGCAAATCTGGACCATAAATCTGGTACTTGAGGCAGAAAGACATCAAAAGTAAAAATTCTGAGATTCCCAAGCCAAGAATCTTTGTTATAAAAATAGGTAAATATCTTGTCAATGTGCCTGCATATACATTAGTGATAGAAGGTTTTTATGCAGTTTAGAGTTTATGCAGTTTAGGTACATATTTGAGTTATGGTCATTGGTGTTTGGGAAATAGGTGTAATGAATCTATAGGACCATTTCATAATGTAAAATTGCACTACCATGCAGAGAGGAAATGTCAGAATTTATCTGGGGATATAGATTTCAAAGTCTATGGAAATATAGGGGAATTTTTAAAAATAATAATCCCCCAAATACACAATGCTCTGTCAATTTACATGATCAAGGTCAGATTTACATCAGCAAAAATAATTTGTTTCTCCTTGTAAGTTTTTTAAAAGTATTCCTTCCTATATTCTTGATTTTCTTATTAAGGATTATTGGATATTAGTTTAGGAAAATTTATTTTAATTTTATGGTTTCAATAAATTCAGTGGCATAGAAGAATTCTGTAGATTTTGAAGGACCACTTGACTAGACATAATGCCACCTCTGGGGGAATACTTGCTATAGCTTATTGTGCCTCTTTTTCAGAAATTATGAGTTCAGTGTTTAATCATTTCATCCAGCAGTGGTGAGCTGAAGTCAATTCCTATCCCCTCAGAAGACCCAACTGAGTGCATCATTCCAACTCAGAATCAAGTAGCTTCACACTGATAGCCTGAAATGTCACACAGGAGTATTTACATGACAAAAATTGGAAAGCGTGTGAATCAGGGCTTCCCCACACCCCCACCTGAAAGTTGGTGGCTAAATATTTCTAAATGTACACTGGGATTAAAAAGCCACCTTCTTCAACATTTGGTATTTTAATATGCAAAACTTAAAAAAATAGCCTAATGTAGGAGGACTGCAGGCTACAGAGTTAAAGCTCATTGCTTGTCACAGAGAGTTAGCACTGAAGGCACTGAGGAATGTGGCTAATACTGTTCCAGGACACTGTTCCACTCAGACTCAAGGTGTTGGTAAACCTCAGGCACTTCAAATAGATAATGAGACCCTTGACTTTGGCAAAGGAGTGTACATAGATGGGAAATCAGAAGATATTTTGAGAGATGGAAGCAGAATGGTCGTCTAACAGTTTCTCTTTCCTGACACATGGTCAGACACACTGCTGACAAACAGTAAGGTAATGACAAGGCAAGAATTCTGAAATGTCCTAAATTGACATATGGGTCAGAAAATGAGGGAGACAAGGGACAGTCGTCAATTGATAGCCTTGGACCATGGCTAACCAGAAACTCCACGTTCCTGGATGAAGTCACTTCAACAAGTATCTAGAAGGTCCCCAGGACCACTGCACCCCCCTTTCATGTGACCCGTGTCAGATCATCAACAACCAATCCACAAGCCTTCTCTGGCGACTCACCACCTATTCCTGGACTTTCCCCACTTCACGTCAGCCTGCCTTCCTTATCTGTGGCCAATGTGAATTTAAAGAATTTTCTTTTCCTGAGACCCTCTCATAAACGTGCCATTTCTTGGGTCTGGCAGACAAGTTGTTTCTGTGAACTGGCCTTGCTGCTGGGGAAGCAGAAACTTCCTGTCCCAGGACTCCATCCTTATGTGGCTGCATCTGTAATGGCTCAATAAACTCTTTTATTTCAGAGATCTCTCAGTCTCTAGAGTTTTTGATTTGTCAATAACACATGCTAGGAACACCCATTTTAAGGTCTTTCAATTTAACAAATATTGCTGCTGTTAAGGACTTAAACATTTTTTTTTTGATCTTACTGGGTAGAATTTTTTTTAGGGTTTTAAAAGGGACCAGGGCTTCAGCACAATTAATATTTTCTTTGAGGTATCTGCTGGCAAAAACAAATAAGAAAATAGTGACCAGAATTTGTGTTAGTATTAACAATTCTCTAGGTTTTGCTGTGGTAAACTTAGCAGAAATTTATAAATATCCTATAGAAAGGATTGCAGAAATGGAACTTCCCATTAAAAAGAAGCTTAAGAAATAATTTAGCAAATTAGGAAAATAAATTAAAAACATATTTACTTGAGCAACTGAAGTGAACACATGTGTATATATGTGATTACATATACAGTAGGGTTCACAAAAAAGTATCTGTCTGGGAAGACATGATTCTTGTAATAAATTACCACCTTCCTTCATTCTCAGACTTTAGCAAAACAGAAGCTAGTTGTGAACTGTTAGAGTAATTTTCAAAAAATATATTACATATTAAACATTTTTTAGACACTGATCTGAAGTTAATCTAAAATATCTACTTTTTTCTATTCACAATTATTAGACTAGTGTACAGACTAGCACAATATATAAAGTAAAGCAACTTGACAGTGAAATTCTACACACAGATACTAAATATCAGATACCACAGTAGTTCCTTTAGCCATTCCCAGTAACTAGTCTATGATTCACTTCACAGACTTTAGAATACTTAAAGCAGGACATAGTCTAAAGATCTAAAATGTGACTAAAAACTGAACTAGAAATTATGGGCCCAAATAAAAAGTAATCATGCTTAGAAATTTTTTTTTAAATAACATCACTGGAGTATCAGTCAACTTCCTCATCTTCTGAAATAACCTTTAAAATTTTTATTTTTAGAAACAAATTACAATGCATGATCTTTAGCAAGTAAGTTACTGTAGTGAATACTTTTTATAGTACACTATATAATGCCACTTAGCAGCATTTGCCAAACTGTGCTTTGAGAAATTAGTTTCCAAGAAATGTTGACAGGTATTCCACAGAAAACTGGGAAACACTAGGAACCTTACCTCATCTCATTGTCCATTAGATATTAAAAGCTCTGAAGTTCAGCAGTAAAGAAACCTGCCTAACTTTGTTGAATCCATTGTATTCCATGCTTATTTCACCACAGAATTTTTTCTTGGCCCATAACCATTTTTGAAACTTGCTCTGTGGCCATTTATATACTTTCTGTAAGCCCGGCTCTCCTACCCCAATCTGTACCTAGCACACAGATGTCAACATGTACCTGCTGTCAACACATATTGCTCACTAAATGCATAGAGGAGTGTGTCTTATCTGTGTCATTCATTCCTTTCTAGCACAACAAAAGTGGTTTGGTCAGGACCAAGAACTGTGGAATAATTTAGGAGCTAATTAATAATGATGTAACTGGCATCTACAAAAAGCAAATACTACAGTACATGAGACGTTAGTAGTTAAAGTGGGAAAACAATGTAGTAAGCTTTGGTTTGTTTTAAATAACAAACCAAACACACGTTAGGCAAAACCTTATTTGGGGAAATTACTGAGGAAGTATAAAGAAGTATGTAACAGTGTGAACATAGTTCACTGTTGAATTGCAGACTCATGTAATTTTAGAGTTTAAAATGCACCCAAGCAGATGTCATTTCATAGCATGAGGATGGATTGTTAACGTTCAGCACATAGACGATGGTTCATCTGCCAGGCACATCCTCCTCTTATTTCACAGAGGCTGTGACACAAACCCATTCACCCAAACCATCCATTATATTCAGCAGTGTCCTGAAATGATCAGTTTTAAAAGTGAGCTAATCTGATACTAAAGTGCATCTATTATTCTAAAGTATAGAATAATACAAACAATAAAAGTCATTAGACATTGAACAGCATTTTCATACAAATAAAATGTAAAACATCTCAGTCAGTAGTCTGTGCAGATTCTCATTGTAACTGAAAGAGCTGTTTTATCTTTGGTGTAATCTCAGTTCATCTGGTATGACTGCTTTGCTTTTAAATTTTTCCTTAAAAAAATTATAGCTAAGACTGTGCTAATTTTTTTTATTAAGGTATCATTGATACACACTCTTATGAAGGTTTCACAAGAAAAACAATGTGGTTATTACATTCACCTTTATTATCAAGTCCTCCCCCATACCCCATTGCAGTCACTGTCCATCAGTGTAGTAAGATGCCAGAGTTCCTATTTGTCTTCTCTGAGCTACACTGTCTCCCCCGTGACCCCCCACACACCATGTGCACCAATCATGATACCCCACAATCCCTAGACTGCGCTTATTTACTTTACCAAATACGCTGATAAAAATCTTCCTTCTTCTGAAAATGTCAATTTTGACATAATTACCTTTTTCATTTCAAAATGTAATCAAATACACCATTAAGAGTATTCCTATGTACAGAAACTTAAGCCAAAAATTCAGATTTACAGGCAAAAATCTTAAATAGACTTTCTGCTGTACCAAAGGAAAAATCTTGGCCACTATCCATATTTATTAAAAAAATAAATCCTTATCTCTGATTAATTTATCTTTTCCCTTTCAATTTGTAGCTATTGCTGCTAATCGTCACCTGATTTGCTTATTGACATTAGTGTAGTGCTAGAGAACTAGGTTGCAAGTATAAAACCATAGCTACTAGAGTAGGTTTTGGCAATAGCTGATATTGTTAAGGGTTATTGACATTTTCAGAGTGGCTAAAAAGAAAAGTTCTCCTCAAGTACCAATATTAAATGTAGTAAAAGTTAAGGGGGACACTAGATGCAATACTGATAAATGGCTTTGAAAATGAAAATTCCTTGTAACAGGCATCCTTTAATACCTTAGAGTAAAAAAAAAGCCATTCATTCATTATTACTATACATGGTACCCAAATGTGCTTCTATTGACTCTCCTTGGTTGGTACTATTACATGTGCAGAATGAGTTTTCAGTCTTTAGTTAATTCCTGAGAAACACCAAGAAATAAAAATACTTCTGCAAAGAAATCAGAAATTTACTACATACTGACTCAAAACCAATGAATCCAAAAGAAAGGGAGAATATTAACTGTCTAAATGTTTTGCTACACATTATGTTTTTTTAGGGTCTTATTTCAGAGCAGTTCAAACTGAGAGGATCCTTTAATTATGCTCACTGGGGAAATAATTTATCTTACCAATGCTAAGATTATTAATTATAAAAAATTTTAAGTCATCTGTCACTGCTAATGACAATGGGTACTTTGGCTTCACATTTTGATGGTCTGTGGTCATTTATATGCTTCCTATAAAATGGGCTCTCCTACTAGGCCTAATCTGTGCCTAGCACACAGATGTCAATGTGTATCTGCTGTCAACATATATTGTTCACTAAATGGATGAAGGAATGTGTCTTGTGTCATTTACTCCTTTTTAGCACACCAAAAGAATTATATATATATATATATATATATATATAAAATGGAGTGTTATATATATATATATATAATGGAATGTTATTTAGCCTTAAAAGGAAAGAATTATTACTGTTTACAACAGCATGGATGAACATGAAGTACATTGTGCTAAGTGAAATAAACCAGACATAAGAAGACAAGTAGTGCATGATCTCACTTACATGTGGAATCTAAAGTAGCCACATTCACAGAGGCAGAGTATCATGGTGGTTATCAGGGACACGGAGAGGGAGAAATGAGGTGATGTTGGTAAAGGTACAAAGTTCCAGTTAGGCAAGCTGAATAGGTTCTGGAGATCTCATGTTTAACAATGTAACTATAGTTAACAATATTGTAACTATAGTTAACAAGTATACTTGAAATTGGCTAAGAGGATAAATCTTATGTCACTACCAAAAAACAAAAAATAACTATCTGAAGAGATATATTAGCTTGAATGTGGTGATTATTTCACAATGTTAATGAGTAACAAGCCATCAAACTGTATACCTTAAATATATTCAATTCCTAATTGTTGACTATACCTCAATTAAAAAGAAAAAAAATCCAAAATTCTCTGTCATGGTAAAAAGTTTTGTTTTTTCTAAGTCAATAAAATACTGCTCTTTATCTTAAAATCTAAACAGTAAAATGAGAAAGATAAAAGCTGAGAAGAGGTTTGCATGTGGCTTATAAAATCAGGAATGGGCAAACCTGGGTTTGCTAACTGAGGATATCCTAGAACAGGGTTCACAAATTCGGTCCACAAGCAAATCCAGACTGCAACTTCGAAATGTTTTTTACAGTCTTTAATGGCCAAAAAAAAGTCATATCAAGGAACAATATTTTATGAAACATGAAAATTATATGATATTCAACTTTGTGTCCATAAGTGAAGTTTTATTGGAACATGGCCACACTCATTTATGTATTGTCTATGAAGGCTTCCACACTACAATGGCAGAGTTGAGGAGCTGCAGGGGAGACCCACATGGCACTCTCATGGTTCTGTACTGCTGCTTGGCACATTATAAACTGTAATGATGCAGTTATAACTACCAGCATTTTGAAAGCCACACATATACTGTCTTACCACAATATTTTTTCATTTTTTGTTATCAGTGCATACCCATAATGTCAGAAAAAGAGAAAAAAAGGGAGAGCGAGAGAACAGTAGACTTCAAGTGTCATGTGTATGTATTCAAGGTATAGTGGAGATTAGGGATTATTGTGTTATTAACTTGATGGTATAGCATTGGATTTCACACACAATAACACTATAGTTGTTCTGAAAGAATACAACATATATGTTGGAATGGACAGATGAAGTATTCATCATAATATTCTCAATTCATAAGAATGCAGGGGAAGAAAAATATGAAAATTTAAAATAAGGTATCTCGTTGCAGCATAATTTCCTTATAAAAGTAAAAAGTGCAAATAATGCTGTGTGGCTCATTTGTTAGCCAAGCAAGGAAAGCCTTTTATCAATGGTGTTAATTAAAATGTTTTTGATTCATTAGCTGAAGAAATGCATCCAAAATAAACTTGCTCAAGACGATTAAATTAACCTTTTGGCAAGAGTAGTTGCTCCAAGAATTTATAACATTGGGAATAATATTAATAGTCAATAAAAAAAAAGAAGGCAAATGATTGAGTGGTTTTCCTTGGCTCTTGATGCATCAACAGATGTTACTGACACTGCCATGTTATTGTTGATTATTTGACAACGCCAAGGTTGAACTGACTGAAGAGTTTGTTTCTATGAATAGTCTGCATGAAACAATTACAGGCAAGAATATTTTCTAAGAAGTTAGAAAACATGAATTCAGTACAACCTGAAGTAGAATCTGCTAAGATGTATTATTACAACTGGTGGTGGTAAAAGTACGTATGGAGCAAAAAAAAAAAAAAGGCTTAGTTGGTCAAATTTACAAAGCTTGTGAAAATTAGTGTTTAAAACCTATGGATATCTACTGTATTACTCATCAGCAGGTAACTTTGTAGAATATATGTGACTCAGTCTTGTGTTACTGAACTAGTAGTGTCATGGTGAACTTAACCATCATCAGTTGTTATCTTCTGTCAGCTACATAAGCTGAATATCCTGAATTGCCTGCCACACAGCAGTCCTGTTGGCTTAGCAGTGGTAGTTTCATTGTGAGTTTTTGCACTCAGAGCTCACACTGAAATTTTCCTGATCAAGAACAAATACCCTCAACCACTATTCAGAACACTAAATGGCTTTAGAAGGTAGCTTCTGTTGCAGACTTGATAGTGTTTTGTAATGAACTGAACCAAAAATTACAACAGTGCAAAACAATGGAACAGTTATTTCCATTGTATGTAGGACTCACTGGGATTCAGGAAAAGGCTCTGGACTCAAGGAAGGTTCTAGAGCAGTGCTTCTTGAAGGGTGGATCTCAGGCCAGCAGCATTAGCAAGAACTAACTACTTACTAGAAATGCAAATTTTACTATATCAGCAGCTCTGGAGGTGGAGCCTACAGAACAGTGTTCATATGTGAAACAGTAATTTTGATGACAACTAACATTGTTTGAATCACAAAGTAACATCAGGCTGCTTTATATACTTCCTGTACTATCAAAAGGTAAGACAAGAAGGAGGAACTCCATGAATTTGCAGCAGATATATTTTCTGAGCTCAATCTACAGGTCCAGCAGCATTGTTTGGGACTCTCATGCAAGTGTAAAGACAATTTCCATATTTCAAAATCCATTCAATGTATAATTGAGGAATTTCCACCTAACCTTCAATCGGAAATGATTAATCTGCAATATGATAACATGCTAAAAGGAAACTATCAAGAGAAGAAAGAATCTAACAGAACACTATCAATGCCTTTCAAGTGATGAATATATTCAATGAAAATGATATTCTCATGGTTTAACATATGTATTTGGCAGTACTTATCTATATGAAAAAACATTTTCAAAGACAAAATATGTAAAATCTTACTAGAGATCAACATTAACAGATGAATACCTAGAATCAATTTTGATGACAGGAAATAACTTTGATATCCCAATTAAGTGAAATATTATCCTCCCCCAGAGCATTTCATTTTTCTTGTTAGTAGAACCATCTTACAAAAAATTGTTCTCAATTATTGTTATGCTTTGAATTGTCAATAAAATTTTGTGGAAATTCTCTCTGTTTAATTATCTACATAATAATCTCAATTTTGCCTCCTAACCTTACCAAAAGCCTCAGATATTTACTATCTGGCCCATTACAGCAAATGTTTGCCGACTTCTGCTCTAGAGCCAGAAGCCACCCTGGACACTTAAAGCAGAGGTTGAATGCCCTGCCTCTGAAGCCAGATGTCCTAGGTGTGTATGCTGGCTCTGTCACTAGCAGCTATGTGACCACGAGTTAACTTCTTGAATCTTTCTTTGCCTCAGTTTCCTCATCTAAGGCAATGAGACGAAGTAATGGTATCTAACTTAGAGGGTTGACGTGAAGACTGAGTTAGCCAAGGCAAAGCATTAACTCAGTGTCACCTGGTAATTTAAGATAAAAGTAATACTTCACCCAGTTGGTAGTCAAATTATAAATCTCATCCTCCTCAAAGGTCCACTGAATAAAACCTTTAAAATGTTTATATACATCTGTGACTGAAAAGAAAATCCAAGTGCATGACGGTAACAGTGGGGGACAACCACGCCTTCTCAACGGTGCCATGCTTCCGGGTCAGACAGAAGATGGGATGGGGCATTCCAACAGGATGGCAATTCTCATACTGATAGTTTCTTATATGGACGAGACTGTAATATCTTAATATTTTAAACATCACGATGTTACATTCTTTATATTCTATTAAAAAAACCCACAGTACTAGCAAAGATTTATAATATTCACATTTTTAAAATCTGACATTATATGGCTTAATTCAACAATCTATTCTTTTTCATTCAATAAATATTTACCGAATGTCTACTATTTGCCACATGTATAAATTCACTAGCTTAAGAATTTTGCAGGAAAAATGCTTTCATATATGTACTATTGACAGTACCCTCAAAAACTGCCTAGAGATATATGTTAACCATGCTAATTTCTTAACTAAATGTACTTTTCCTTAAATGACTACATCTTATAACACAAGACATTCTAGAGCAATGCTGTCCCATATAACCACTAGCCTCAGGTCTACTGAACACTTGAAATGTGGCTAGTACAACTGGGGAGCAGAATTTCAAATTACATTTAACTAAAATGAAATAAAATAGCCACATATGGTTACTGGCTGCCATACTGGACAGTAGAGTTAGACTGTACAGGATCACTCACTCTAGTACATACTTTGGCATTTTGTCCTCTGGGAAAATTAATTTGTTACAATATATATACTTAGCTTGCTATTCAAAACAGCCCTACCTGTTCATGCCAAAGTATTTTTACTTTCTTAGCAGTAGAACAAAAGCAATTCACTTTTTAACAAAACAATATTTGTTTTTTCCTCTGCTACAGCTAATTTCTATCTATCTAAGGTGCTGTGGAATGGGGGAAAATATATATATATATATAAAGTCCACATATAATTAAGAAGTCTTAAGCCATTCCCTCTGGCAAAATTTTAAGGCATCTCCTTAACAGTTGGAAATTTATTTCATGTAGTAGTATACCTTTTGTTCTTGATTATGGCCATATTTTTATACTGATATCACCCAGTAGTAAAATAGATAAGTGTATCATAAGTGGAAAAACTAAAAATTCTAATGTTGAAAAGCTAATATATTAGCTTAAAAATAATCTTAGATGAAAAAAATAAGACTCTTTCTCCAACTGACAATTTTGTATATGCCAAACAAAATACTGGCCAGGTGTCTTGCCTGAGGGTTTCAGCCTCAGGCAAGTTTCCTCTGGATCTGATGAGACTGAAAAGTGACAATGGAAGGTTTGGGGGTAAAAAGGACTTTTACCAAGCTTTAGTCTCACGGTGGTCGGTCAAGCATTAGAATCCTGTCCACCTCTGTCTCAGCCTCTGCCCCACGTGCTGCCTCTACTCCAGGCACTACCCTCTCGTCCAGCCTCTGCTCTCCTCCACTCTTGCTCTCTTGCTCCCTTCTCTAGGCTCTGCTCTTAGCACTGGGGGAACTCTTTTTGTACCAACACAGGCAATAATGGCTTATCGTCAGTGGGTTTATAAGCATGTCCTGCACAGTAGGCTAAGTACTACTCATTGCACGTATACCATGGGTAGATTAGATTAGGATGAGGTGAGGATCTTGGCCACGGACCTTCCATTTTCCCTACACCAGGTCTTAAGGTTTACATGGAGGTATGAAAAATTAATCTTATTTTTGCATAAGTACTATGATGCTTTATTGCTCAAAGCACCTTTAAAAATAAGTTAAAATATTTTCATATTAGTCTTTTATTCAACATGTAATTATTGACTAAAGCATATCACTGATTCACATAGCTATAAATAATATAAGCCACTCACATACTCTTCAAGAAAAGTGCAGTATTTTGTGAAAACATGTTTACATTTTTTCTTGATTTAATGGATTTCATGTTTCTTTAAAATCTACAAATGTCTTAAGACATTCATACCACTATGAAAATTAAACAAAAACAAAACCCTAAATAAAACCTTACAAAAGCATAACTTTATTACAGAACATGTATTAAGTCACTGAGTAAAGCTCTTTTTTATGAACACTTTTGGAAAGCTCACATTGAGTTCTAACACAGCTCTATTATCAATCTGGGAACAGAAGGACACATCAAGTAAGCACAGATCTTTACAGGATTCCAGAAGTTTTCTTAAGGATGCCGGGCTTACCATTCTTGTTCCTGTTTAAAAAAACAAAACCAAAACACCTTCAATATAACATTTATATAATGTCTTCATAAGAAGTCCCTTTATTATTTATTGTTTAAAACACACTTAAATAGCCTTTTAAAAATTAAGATTTTTATAACAAAAGACTTCATATTGAAATAGTCCTGTAAAAAAAAAAACTGAATTCTCCCAGCCAATCTGGCCTCAAGGGCCTGCATTTTCTCAATACTCTACCTACCTTCTTCATGCCTATCTCCTACCTCTTTCTAATCAGCTACTCCAAACTTTCCTATTTCTGTTATCCCAGTTCAAAACTATTTGCATATCTCATTTTCCTTAGTCCCTGGGTCAAGTTAGGCAGCAATGCTTACGAGTCAACCTCTAATTCCATGCAATGTAATTACTGAGAGCAACTACCCTGTAGAAACTTCTGTTTCAGGTCCTGGAGATACAGAAGAGTATGACTCGTGTCTGCAATGAGGAACTCACTGAGCAGAGCAGAAAGCAATAACTGTAAGATCTGGTAAATTTTATAGTATAAAATGGCATTCCTGGGAGTCAGATGATGGATAATGAGTACTATTTAGCCCATGTTAAATCTGAAGTGATTTGGGGATATTCATATGAAAGCAAAATTATATAAATTATGTAAAGCACCTGATACATGGCAGGCACTCAATAAATACCAAATATCACTAGGCTCTAAGATGTCATCTATTGTAAATGTACCCTGCTTTAAGTATAGCTTTTCTAGGGAGAAAAAAGTCACAATTGTTGTTACATGTATGCATCTCCTGGGGTGCAGACTGAAGTTTCTGAAATGTTAGCCTATGCCTTTTCCTCTGAGAACTCCTGTCTACAACCCTGCCTGCTGTTGGGGAGGAGCAGCTGTGGCTATGCTGTTACCTTGGCTGCTACTGGCCATGCCAAACCAATACAGATTCTCCTGGGAATTCAGAATTGGAATTCAGTAAAGCTGCAGTGTCCATAGATCCTCTGAACTGAAGACATGAAAACCCGGGCTGGGGCTGTGTGTACCCAGGAAGGCAGAGATGGCCAGTGTGATAAGGGAAGACCAAGGAGCCCCAAAGGGAGTGGCAGACATCAAAGCCTCTGTGAGTGCACAGCGGCGGTGGGTGGAGCAGGGGACAGGTTCCTGGGCATGCAGGATGAAAAGAAAGAGAAAATAGCTTCCTTGCCTTTTGATGGTTTTCCAGCCCCTCCTGAGCTCTGACCATTGCTAGCTCCTACCCATAGATCTGACAGATACACCTGTATCTTCGTAATAATTCTCTTTTTCTTATGCTTAAGTTATCTTGAGTAGGTTTCTGTTATATAAGACCAGAGGACCTCAATTAAGACACTGGCTACATGGTGTTTTTCTCCTAGAAAAATCTCCCATGGTTTTCTATTTGTCTGTCTTGGTCACTGAATCTGAGTTTCCTGATAAATTAGGAGTTCCCAAAGCCTCAAAGAATGCCAGGGAAGGAAGGTGGAGATGGGAAATCTAACGAGGCCAGTGCCCCCCATCCCATGCTTCCAGAGCACCTCGTGCTTCTGTTCTCTTACACATTTGTGGCATGGTTATGTTCTTAGTTAGCTTGACCTTCAGGGCAGGGGCCATATCCATCTTGTTCACCGACTTATCTCCAGGGTTTCAAACAATGCCCGACACAGTATATGCTCAATAAGTGTGTGTAGTGAGTGAAAGAATGAAGGGATGGTGGTTCATTTCCCAATACCATGCCCTGGTTGGGACCCTCATTAGACGGATTACTGCAGCTCTCTCTAATTTTGATCTTTTTCTTCTCTAATTCACCTACTACTTGCTTCCAGATTAGTATTTCTTAAACAGAGCTATTAATATATCATTTCCACCCCTCAATAAAACCTGATAATAGCCATTCCTACTTAATTTTGTGCAGATTCCTCATTCTGGTGTTCAAAACTCTCCACGAAAGCCCCTATTACACTATCATTCTAAGTCAAATTCAATGACCTGTTTTCGGAATATAGTGGTTTTAACTCCTATGCTTTTGTTTCATGCTCTTCATTCTACCTAAAATGCCCTCTTCTGCCATTCCTATTTCCTATTCACTTTTCAAGGATATCTTTCAAATAACTATTAGCCTTTTTAATTACCCTCTTCCTTATTCTTTTAATCATATACTGTCTCTTCTTTGAGCCCCATCAAAATGGACCTGCTTCTGGATTGCAATTAGTCATTTGTATACTTGTTTACCCCTTCTTGCTAGGTTATCAACTCTCTGAAAGGAGAGGCTGAGTCTTACTCGGCTTTGTACTGACCGGTTTTTCAGTATGAAGGAGGAATGCTACTTAACACTCACATACACTGATCACAAAATGACAAGTAGAATGATGACAATCAGCTTGGTTGAATTAAGAATCTCTAAAAAAGAAATAAGGATTCTAACAGTTAGGGAAGAAAGGAAACCACAAATAACAGTAAAAATAAAGACAATAACGGTGTTTCAGGAGCACAGACTATGGTCCAAATCCAGATTCCCTGAGACCCTGGACTAGCCATCAGCCCTGGGCAAGTCACAACTTTCCAGCCTGCTTCCTCCGCTGTAGCAAATAATAATAACTACCTCGTAAAGTTGGTCTGAGTATTAAATCAGTTAATATATGCTCAGAACAATATAAAGCACACAGTTAGACTACTGTTAACATTATTAATGTTGATTTTTTTTTTTAATGTGCATTTGTATTTGACATAAGCTGTTCCAATATATTTGCAGGATGGCTGTGTCCCATCTATACTGAGTTTTGGCGTAATGGATAATTATATTTCCTTGCTCGTATGCTCATGAAAGATGTTTTCAAAAAAGTCATTATATTTAGCTATTTTTACATGTCTGCCAAGTAATTCCTACCCATATAGGCCAAAGTTAGGCCACCTGACGACCAACCCCATTGTTCATCACAATTGTGCTTTTGTTTCAGGATCAGTGTTTCAGTGGTTCTGTAGCTTCTCTTTCAGATACTGGCTACTCTTCACCTCTGGTGTATGAGTTTCATTTTCTGCTTTCATTTTTGTTTTTGGAAGGGAAGAGTTGTAAAACAGACTTCAGTCAACAAAAGCACCATCCTCTGAACTAAAGCCTAATGCAGTTAGCGACGCATTTTAACAGGCCTTGGCCGCCTTTCCTTATGGTCAGAGCTCAGGAGGGGCTGGAAAACCATCAAAAGGCAGGGAAGCTATTTTCTCTTTTTTTTCATCCTGCATGCCCAGGAACCTGTCCCCTGCTCCACTCCTGTGAATTCATGAGTTTTCTCTTGGACTTCTCAAAATATTTCTCCTATAAAAGGTCTAGGCTAATTTATCAAGGAAGAATGTGGGTAGGAAGGAAAAGAAACAAGGTAAGTGGGGGGAATGGTACAAAAAAAAACAGTACTGACTGTGGTGGGGCCAGGGACCCTAGATTTGAACCCTTGCTCTGCCACATCTTACCTGCTGGGCTTTCAGTTCCCTCATCTATGAGAAGATAGTGATATCCAACTCCCTGAGCTATGAAGAGTGAGGAAAATACAACAGAGGTGAAGTATCTAGCCTAATATGCACACACACTAAGCAAGAACTTCCTCCTAAGTTTTTAGGCAAGAATTTCTGCCTAAAGCAGCTTGAAAACTAATATGCAACTAAATAAACATCTACAAATGTGTCGTAAGCCTGGACTGTGGACAGATTTTAACTGAAACTGTTAGGCAGACAGACAGGCATGAGTGGGATGGAAAGAGGGTGGGGCCCACCAAGAGCTCAGGGAGTTAATCAGATAAAGCCAGAGAGCCAGAGAGGACTCACAGAGTTAAAGCCCTTTGCCATGTGAGTTCATTCCCCATGCTCTGACTCTGGGCTGACCTTGAGACGTGCTCCAGCTAACGCAGGGGAGATAGGGCAGAAACCTGGGACAAGCATCATGATGAATTTTCCTCAAAATGCTGTGCTATGAATACCATAGTAAGAACAGGAGGGATTTGACTTACGGCTAAGATTCCATTTTAAAAGAAAACTGAGAAGTTAGATTCTTGGCATATTCTCTGATAATCAGCCAACAACCTATCTCAAGGCAGGACAAGAAGTCTTAACTGATATGTTCTTACTGCTTGGGGATAGCCATGATCTTGGAGAGAAACAGGAAGTTTATCCTACAGAACTATCTGGAGGATTGACTATGGATAAAGGACATACTGTCTCTCACTGGATAGACATCATGAGACCAAATGACAAGCCTATGGGCCCCCTAACCCTTTACCTTTATCCCATTCTTGAAAGCCTTGAAAGACAGAATCCTAAGCTCTTAAGTGTGCCTCCTCTCTGAGGTTGCCCACACTCCTCTTTCTTGGAGTATTTTTAGAAGACTTCTTACTGCTCAACTTACTGTGTTTGGTCTCTGGGCTCTTCCAGTGGTGTCTTTGTCACTTTGTATTTCATTCTATTTCCCAGACTTTAAGCCCAAATCTTCACTCTCTCTGCCCTATGTCAGATAAGTAGGGAGGCCTGATTTGACCTTGCAAACTACTGTCAATGAGCTTCCATTCCTCTCTGCTTTATTCAAGTGAACCTGCCTTTATCTACCTCGACTCTGGCCCATTCCTTCCTTGGAGTGTATTCAAATAAAACTTTTGCTCTGCTTCGCTACTGCATCTCTGCCCTTCAATTCTTGGTTGTGGCGGGGACAAGGACTGAGGAGAACAAACTCAACCCCCGCAAAAAGCCACAATCGCAGGTATTGAAAATCTTCAGATTTTCCTTTTGTTGAATGTTTAATAAACAGGAAAGTATGTAATGAGCACTTCATGGACTAATCTTTTAGTCCTAATAGATGGCCAGAGAACACAGGGCACGTGCTATGTGAGTTCACAAAGTACCAACTGTGTGGACAGTTACAACTGTGTTATTGCTGGGACTTCTGACTACAGTAAGAAGTAACAAAACCTCACAGGGTTCCTGGCTGATGAACTGCAATAAGGAATCCTAGAACTGGAAAGGGTTTTCAATCTGTCTGCCTTGGGGTACAACTATTCCTAAAAACTAGAATTATCAGGGATGGAGATTTTGTAATATTCCTTAATCAAGAGTTTATCAAGAAGTTATATATATATATATATAATTCATTATATAAATGAATTAATTTCTTATCTGTCCTTAATCAAAATAGAGAACACAGCTCATATAAATTCTCACTCTTCTTACTAGACCAAGCATTAAATGGTTATTTAGGGCTTTGATAGGTTCTACTATAAAATTCTGTTCTTGTCCCCGCTCTTTTACTTAAGCACAGATGTAATTATTCTCGGTATCAATTGACCTACCAGTGCACTACCTATCAAACCAAGCAGTCTTACCAGGACAAAATTTCTAGTGCATCCAAGAAGTTTTTTTTCTCTTTGCAAAAAGTGGGAGATTAGCTTGTACATCAAGGCTTTAAAACAATCCATGTATTATATCCTCACCTAGAATGTCCAGTTGCTGTAATCGGGTACAATTGCTCGCCAATTCTTCAATGTCTGTGTCACACACAGACCTGTTAGCTGTAAGAAAGAGTTTTTGCAAGTTCGGGAGCTGGCGTGCCAGTCTGGCAAAGCACCCTGTGCTACTCTGCAGGGTAGGACACCAGCCGAGGTCGAGCTCCTCCAGGAGTGGACACCCAGAAGCCAGTTCTGCTATTCCATTCTCAGTAATATTCTTACATCTCCACAGATCCAGGGTACGGAGTTTTTTACACTTGGCTGCTATCATGCTAGCTATCACATCATAGTCTTCAATCTGGAAAGGAAACCATACCAATCCCTCACATATTATGCTCAGAAACACAAACTATTTAGAGCTAGTTAAAACATTCTTAATTATTTCCTGTTGTTTGCTTCCATGTAAACATACCCACATTCTTGTCAGTATAAATCTGCCTCATCTCACAGATCTGCCACTGCTTCATCAAAAAGCAAGCATAATCACTTATTTAAAAATCCATTTAACACAACCCCACACAGGGGACGTTAATGAATTAAGCCCCAAAGTAGTCTTGAGACCTGAAAATCCGAGGGTATGTGTTCTGTCTGCATGCTTCCCATTCTGACCCTGTTGCTGCCTGGTTTCTTCTATTTTATATGCAATCAATCAATGCTGGAAGGTGTATAAGATCTCCCCAAAAAAGGTGTGCACTTTGCTGGGCTCTAAAATAGTATGTGAATACGCTGATGGCACTAATATGGATACTAGTTTGGGGTTAAATGAGGCATTTGTGGACTGGATATACAACAAGAAAATAATTTGTATTGTGATATGTTAATCAGCGTCAGTTACTGGAAGGGTCCAGTGATTTCCCTCATGGTCATGAGGGTAAGCCTCTAACTAATCAAGGGTTGAACATTTCAGTTTATGGGCTTTCTATGCTTTATAGTGTTTTTTTAAACAGGTTCTGTTAAAAGTTTCATTTGATTTTGTTATCATCAGGTATCAAAATTATCACTTCAAGTCAAGAGGAAACAAAATTGCAAACATTTCCAATTATGATTATTTCCTTTTGTTCGATGATTATTCATATTTTCAACTGCTATGTGCCAGCATCACTCAAGATGCTGGGAACAACAGTGAACCAAAAATCAGACTTTATTCACATTTTTGGGAAAGATGTACAAATGAGCAAAACAAATTCAGAGAGTGACAGTGGTGTGAAAATAATAAAACAGGGTGATGTGAGGGAATGAGAACATCAGGACTTGGAGGAGGGAGTGGTAGACTGGGGGATCTCCAGGACTGAGCTTAGGGGATCGAGGAATGGGAACAG
The DNA here is from genome assembly GCA_032199065.1 of Smutsia gigantea. Lineage (NCBI taxonomy): Eukaryota > Metazoa > Chordata > Mammalia > Pholidota > Manidae > Smutsia > Smutsia gigantea. Next base: position 127,814 of record JAVSCE010010715.1, on the reverse strand, counting down.
GATCTGCATGACCCAGGGGCTTGCAGGGAGGAAGGCTGTGGGGCCTGGAATCAGGAGGGGCCACAAGTTTGAATTTTTAAGTACTAAGGAAACAAAGGAGTGCTTGAAACAAGTATGATTTACTTTAAAAACAAAAATCCCTCTGGCTTCTGTCTGGAGGCTGGTGTGTGGTGGGTAAGAATGGAGGAGGAAGCCCAGCGAAGAGGCCGCACTAGCTCAGAGGAGAGAAAAGGGGCTTGGATGAAAGGAGAGGAACTGGAGACACGAACAGATCAGGCTGCACGCTGAGTCAGAACCCACAGGCCAATAGACAAGATAGTGGTGATGGTTTCTAAGGTTCTGGTCTGTATGAGTCTACCATCCAGTTACTGAAGAAGACCAGGAGAAACAGATTTGGGGGAATATAACTATCTACTTGTACCCAAACGACACAAAACTACAGCTTTGATAATTAGAGCAGCCAATTAGCTTATTAACAAAGGAGCAATTTAAGAATTTTCCAAATCCATGCTCCTGACTGCTATTAAATTGATAGTCAAAAATAAATTATCAAATGAATCATCAGTGCCTTTGGTAAACGGACAGAAAAGTAACTGAAATAAACATGGTATGAAAGTATCAACCAAGAGCTCTCTGTGTCACTACCCTGGTGAACCCTGGCCCTGTTGAGAACCGTGTTTCTATGACAAAAATGGAAAGCCTCAAATATAATGTGAGTAGCAGTGACAGCAATATTAGCAGTATTCCTGAACTTCAATGTCAAAGTCCTTAAAGCCTCATTTCCTGACAAACAACTATCAATGGTAACAATGTTTACTGATACCTACATACTTTAGTTTTAAAATAGACTAATTATCTAAAGTGGAATTTCTCAGTGTCCATATTATTATGTACAAATTACTAATTACACATTAATAAATGTAATATTGAAAAATGGATTGATTCAGTAGTCAAGTAAAGTTGGAAAACACTGGTTTAAGCAAAGGCAGTTTCTTTGTTTGTAGGACATACCATTGAAAACTCCAGGAGGATAGCAGCATTTCCTAATTTTGATCAGAAATCCTTACCCCCACCCCCAATATACCTCTTTTTTAATTGAGTATCTTTTAGGATTCATGTTCCAGGGACCAAATTTGGAAAATACCAACTTAAAGTATACCTAATTCCAACGATAAACATTTATATAATTATAACTCTAAAGTGTTTGTGATCAGAAGCCTGCTTTTCTGGAGAACGCTGCTCCAATTTAAGGTGAGATAGACAAGAGGCCAAATAAGGTACCTCAAGCCACAGTTAAACAGGGTCCTTATTCATCTATGGAGGGCTCACCAGCAATAAGCAAGTATCCACACCACAGTAACTGGCTGGTTTGTCGTCACAGAACTACCACCGAGTGTCACTGGGCCCGCCTAGGAGAGCCACTAGAGGGATGCACAGAAGCCCATGAAATGGTTTACAAAAGTAAACATTTGCTCAGAAGGAAAACCTAATGCTGAGTTAATGGGCTCCAAAAATTGTTTCCAGAGACTGGGATGGGTCTCATCTCTTGTCTGGGCTTTAATCACACCTAACCATAAGGATTAAAAGTCACTAGGACATGATGATAAACATGTCATGATGACAGGCTCTCTAGCCTACACTGCTAAATCTTGGGGCACCTCTGAAGCCACTGGCAACGTCGAAAAGTTGTTCAAATCAGATCTATTTTAGGGTGAATTTAAGCTTAGGGCACCAGGAGAACTTCTCTGAGCTTGCAACGATCCTGCTTATTCAGGTCTTCCTTTTGTGAATGCAAAATTGGAAAGGTCTGGGAACTCCTAAATCTACTTTTGGGGGTTTGGGGGAGAATAGGGGTGACTGCTCCACAGTCAATTATATTGGAAAACCTATTTCCTGTGAGTGTGTGCAATACCCACCCACCAAGAATTCTATTGTCCCTTAATTCTCAGTATTTATTTATAAGCCACGTAATTTAGATGAAAAAGATTTAACTTGTCCCATGAGTTCTTTCTGTGGCACATAAAATCAAAATTTTATATCTGGAAGGACTTTAAAGATTATCTAGTCCAACAGTCTGAGGCTTTTGGGTTTCACAGACACCCCCAAGGGTGTTTGAGTTCTAACACCGGGTGCTCATCTGTATGTCTTACCCATTAAGGACAGTAAAACAAACAAAATAAACCTATCCACTATCATCAGCATTTCCAGGAAATAACCTCCCAACTTAAAAACAAAAAGTAGTTTTCTGAAAAACTTACTCAACTACTGGCATTTGGGTATGACTGATATTTGTAAGGAACCTGAGAGATAAATGGCTTGTTTGAGATAACATCTGGCTGGAGGCAGAATCAAACTCTGCACCACCCTGTACTTCTCCCCTTGTTCTCACAGATCATAATGTCCATGTTTCAAAGACATACTCTCTGATTTAAGAAAAATATTTGAAAGTGACAGACACAGTAGTTAACCAGAAATCTGAAAAGCTGTGGGTGGGTGCAGGGTGGGGTAAGTCAGGATAAAATCCACCCATGGGAATAAAAAGAGAACAAACAATTGAGTCTGAACAATTTTCAAATACTTACCATTACACAGCTACCCAAACTGAGGTGCTGAAGCTCTGAACAGAAGTTCAAAATGCTGAGCAGCGCTGTTTGCTGCCATCAGGGACCACATTGAAGGTGAATATGGAAGGTCAAAGAAAGTGAAGCAAAGAGGTCAGTTAGACATTAAAGGCTGTCACTCCTTTTCACGAAATAGAGCTCAACACCGAGGTGACAGGCACCACAAATGCCATTTAATGAGTACCCAGATGCTCCCACCATTGATTGGTTTGGAGTCAACGTAATCATTACTCATCTCCACGTAAGGCCTCACTTTGTGTATGGCTTTACATGCCCTAAAGACACCTATATTCTCTATGACCTCGCAGTTCATTCCCCAAAGGCAAACAATTTGAAAGTCTGGTTAAGAACGAACCGACAAGCTAAGCAAACCCTCCCTCCAAAAATAAAGCCGCAGAGGGCTGGTGGTGCTCTGAGGAGCGGCGGCAGCTCTGACATTCACTCATCAGCTGCAGCCTGGTGGGACTGCCAACAGAGCCACCCCCAATCAGGACTGAGCTGGTGACTTTAAGGTCACAGGATTCTCTTTGCTGACAAGGACTCAACAACCACTGAGCACCTGTCACTAGCGACATGCTGACGGAAACATACATAATGTGCATTTTCTGCTCACGCGCCTGCCATTTAAACCCGGCTGTACTGTGCAGTGAAAACGGTCTCAGCGCTCAAGAAACCCAAAGGTGTGCACGACTGCTACATAATCGTCGTACCAAACATCTCTAAATAGGCATAATTTCATCTGATGGCATGTCTGCCATGGAAAACTGTAAAAAACAAATAATGCAAACCATTCAGATTACTAGTTTCTCCTTAAATTTAGATCTACTCAAACTCATGTGGCAAAATTTCTTTCTAAACATTTGAATTTGATCTTATCTAACAAAATTCAGGTATTAAGCCACCTCTACTTCATCTGTTCCAAGTGTTCAGAAACTGAAAAGCATCAGTTGAGGAGAGGATAAAGAAATGTTAGTGACAATATAAAACATTTGTTCAAGCCCCAGAGAGGATTCGCATTGAAAGACTAAAGTAATGAAATATTTCAGAGAAACTTAGGGCAAAAATAAAATAATAATAGCTATAATAGGTCCTAGAGAAACACTAGATTTAAGACTAATTGTTTGGCTATTGGGCATTTCTTTAAACGTAGCAAAAAAGTTTCTACTGATTTTTACGCTTGCATTTCAACACACCTTGCAACATTTACAGGACAATCCCCTGTAGCTCTCAGAATGTTGACACCAGAAGAGGTATACGAAGATCATTTTCAGATTCTCCATAAAACTTAGCTATTTTAATTTACTAACAGATAGGAAAATGATATTAGGTTTGTTTTCATGAAAGTACCAGATCCTTAAAACTAGGTTGTTTTACAAGATTTTCCTGTAAGCAAGATCCAGAATATTTAGCTGTTCCCAGAGGCCTCTGTTCTCTCTTACGTGGGCCACTGCCTAGGCTGCCTGTGTGTCTTCGTGACATTGCAGCTGGCTTTCCCCACATGAGCAGTGGGGGAGGGAGGAACCCAAGAGGAGCCACAGCCTTTTATAACTGTACTAGTCAGAGTTCTCTAACCTCTTCCTAACAGCGTTTGTGAGGGATCTGTTCATGTGGATACTCACAGCTTTAGTTTGCTGACTTTCTAACTGTTGTATACTATTCCATTATACAAATATTCTACAACATACATTCTCATTTGAAGAATATTTAGTTTCACCATAACACAGAATGTTAGGATAAACATTCTTACACCTGCTTCCTTGTGCACTTCTGGAAGAATATTTCTCTAGTGCACATACCAAAGGAGGAACTTCCAGGCACTGGAATTCTATTAAGTATGTTTTGACTTTATTATTTTGCAAAATAGCTCTCCTGAGTGCCTGTATCAATTGATGCTCCCACCACCTGTTTAAGTGTGTTGTTGGGCCTTCATATCTTTGCCAAAATATAACATTTTCATCCTTCTTAATGCCTGCCTATCTGATGAATATGGAATGCTATGTTATGAGTGAGGTTGAAATTTATTCACATTTATGGACCACTATATTTCCTGCTCTATGAACTGCTTAGTCATATCCTTTGCTGATTTTTCCATTAGGTTGTGTCTTCCTTTTTGACTTGTAGGAATTTTTTTTTTAAGCTGGATACCAATTTTTGTTAGTTGTATCCATTACAAATATCTTCACTACATCTGAGACTTCTATTTTTGCTTTGTTTAGAGAATCTTCTGGGAAGTGAAATTTTAAATTTTAATATAGTCACACCCATTTTTTTTGGTTTCTATCCTTTGTCTTTTCTAAAAAGTCTATCCAAGGAAGTATTCTTCCTTTTTTTTTTTAATGACAACTTTAAAGATTTTCTTTTTTGCACTTCAGTTTTTAACCCAACTGGAATTGATTTTTATACATGGCAGGATATCATATTTCATTTTTTTCCTTAGGAATAACCACTTGCCCCAGTTCAACTTACTGAAGAATCTACCTTATCCACTCATCTGTGATGCTTTTTGACATATACAAATTTCCACAAGTGTGAGTCTATTTGTGGATCATTTTGTTTCACTGGTCTGTTTGCCTTTCCCTGCACCAACACTTCAGTCTTAATTATTATGGTTTGTCATAAATCTATAAACCTAATAAGGTAAATGCCCTTTCCTCATTCTTTAAAATTCCATTAGCTATTCTTGGCCCCTTGTTCTTTCATATGAATTTTAGAGTCACCTTAAAGATTTTAGTTTACCTTTTAAAAAATAATACAAAAAGATTAGTGTTTCTTTCCTCCCCCATGGTCATTATTTAATTTACTGGCATTTTGTCAATTTCTGTGTCATAATTGTTTATTGTATATGAAACCTTACTGAATTTTTCTTCTTGTCGAATAGATCAACCCTATTGACTCAGTTACTCATTTAATAAATATTTATTCAATGTCTACTCTGTTAGGCACTGTTTAGATACTTGGGATATATCAGTAAACAGACCAGAAAATAACCTGTAAGTAAGATATCATTATTCTCATTTGTAGATAAGGAATCTAAGTCATAGAAAGTTAAATAACTTATTTAGTCTTTATGTTTCCACTCAGTCTTGAATGAAAGTTTAACCAGGCTTAAAATTTTAGGATAACAGGTTGTTTTGAGAAGAAGTTAACTGTCAGTCTAATTGTCTTCCTCTGTGTTATGTCTTTTCTTTTAATAGCTCTTGTCCATTATATTTTATATTCTGTAATTTCATTACAGTAGGTCTACAAAAATATTTATTTTCATTTACTCTGTTGAGTGAACATTTTATTTGAAGACTTGCATCTTATATTATGAAAGATGAAGATTCCTAATCTCTTCGAATATTGCTTCTTTATCATTTCTTCCATTTTTTTTCCTTCTGAAAACTTATTAAATGAACATTAGAGTTTCCCAAGTGCCAGTGCCTACAGTTTAAAAACTATGTCTACAAATCATTCTACATTCCTTCCTTCCAGAGGTAGAGCTTAGTTCCTCTCCCTTTGAGAGTGGGCCAGACTTAGGAACTTACTTCTAATGAAAAGAATGAAGTAGAAGTGATGGTATGTCAGATTGTTGTGATGGTTAATTTTATGTGTCAACGTGACTGGGCCACAGTGAGCCCAGATATTTGGTCAAATTTTTCAGGTCTTTCCATGAGGGTGTTTTTGGATAAGATTGGTAATTCAGTCAGTAGACTGAGTCAGGTAGATAACCCCCTTGTATGGGCGGACCTCATCTAAGAAGTCAAAGACCTGAAAAGAATGAAAGATGACTCTCCCTCAAGTAAGAGAATTCTTCCTGTCTGATGGCCTTCAAAGTGGGATGTCAGCTTACTCATGAGTTCAAATTCAAACTGAAATGTCAGCATGCCTGGATCTCTAGTCTGCCAGCCCTCAGGCTGGAACTACGTCATTACCTCTCCTGTCTCAGAACTTCAGACTCAGACTGACCTACACCATTAGCTCCCCTGGGTCTCCATCTTGGCAACTCATCTGGAAGGACTTAGAACTAGCCAGCCGCCAGCATCACATGAGCCAATTCTCCTAACAAAGCTACGTATGCATACACACCCACACACAAATATGCGCGCACACAAACATGAACATCCTTTTACTTCTATTTCTCTGGAGAACTCTGACTAGTACAGTTATAAAAGAGCTGTGGCTCCTCTTGGGCTTCTCCCTCCCCCACTGCTCATGTGGGGAAAGCCAGCTGCAACGTCATGAAGACCCCCAGGCAGCCTAGGCAGCGGCCCACATAGAGAGAACAGAGGCCTCTGGACACAGCTAAGGAGGAACTCTGCTAGTCGCTGCATGTGTGAGCTTGGAAGCTGATCCACCAACGACAGGTAAGCCATGAGATGACTTCAGCCCCAGCAACAACCAGGACACAACCTGAGCCAACACCACCCAAACTACCCCAAGATTTCTGACCTGCAGAAACTGCGAGATCATGGATGATCATGAATGTAGGCTGTTATAAGCCACTAAGTTTTGGGGTAATTGATAGACAACAATAGATAAATAATGCAGTGACTGGCACATAATAGGCACAATATATATTTATTAAATGAATGAGTATGGTTGCTATGAGGATTGAGTTCAGACACATACAGAAACAAATACACACACACACATACATACATAAACTACTTAAAGCAGTGCCTGAACACTCAAAGATTTACATATTTAAGTACATTCATCAGACCTCTCTTCTAATTTAGCAATTTTCTCTTCGTGTCCAATTCAGAATTCACTGGCTTTATTATGACCATCATTTATTTCCTAGCTTTCTAATCACTTCTTTTTTACAACTACTTGTTCTTGCTGTTTTAGCTTATTTATGTTCCACAATTTTTGTTCTGTTTAAAAAGATGCTTCCATTTACATCCTGTCCCCTGACCTCACTCTTCTCATTCCTCCCTGTCTATGGGGCTTTCAGAAAGCCCTCACCCAGAACCAGCACTTCTGTTGGAAGTGCAGTGGTCCAAGGGATCATGCAGGACCAGGACGAGGTTTGGCTTAGTTCTGACCAAGAGGTGAGGTCAATGCCAGGTCACTATATACTTTTTAGTGCATCTGCCCAGACCCAAATCCCAACTTTCTCTAAAATCTCCATCCACCCCTGGAGTGGCTTGGACAGCAATCCAGCAGTCACCTGGCTCTGAGTGACTACTCCCATGTTGGGACGGTAAGTTTCTTGATAGTTTGAGAAGAATTCCCTGTTGAATCAGTTCTTAATTAAAAATCAGAGTAAGACAAACAATATTTATTGTTGAGAAGACCAGATTAACCTGTCTAGACTGTTTTTTAGAGGAGCCATACCTATTGGTTACTACCTATCTTAGATTGCAACTTTAAGCCACAGACTTAACTCACTTTTGAATTAAAATTCTCATAATTATATATATCTAGAAAATGTCATCTATAAGGGTAGATGCATTCTGGAGGAATTTCAAGTCATAGAAGTGGAATTCATGACATATTAGTTCACGCAAATATTTTACCAGAATTTACACAGTTTGAACATTAAACTGGGAATTAAAAATCCATTTAATAGAGGGAACTATCATTTTTTATTCCCATCTTACAAAAGGAACTAACATAGAACAAAAGAGGTTTATGTTGAATGATATCACACACCTCTGTGAAATAAGAGATGTGAGATCAAATGCTGAAACGAAGATATAAGGATATGGAGGTGATGGCTAAAGAAAAAACTAAGGATGACCTTGGAAGATATGCTCTGAGGAACGTAACAAGGAGTAAAATAGTGATAAATGAAAGGGCTGACAGGTAGCACTCAGGTGAGCAAATAAAGTTAACAATGTCATCACTTTCTCTAGCAGAGTTCATGATCAACCACACTGTGCAAATGCCCAGGTTCAGAGAACACGTCGACAGATCAGCTTGTAATCTCTCTAAATACACTTAACCCATTTCCTCCTGGAATATCTTGAGGATACTCTTTATGTTATTAGTATTCAGAATTACAGTACTGCTACTGATACAAAGCACAGAGAAGAAGCTCAGGGGAAACTAACTCTTCATCTCCAGATGTAAAAGGGCTTGATATTGGGGAGACCACCAACTAAATGAGTTAGAGCTGGAGTTGACAATCCAGTGCCACGGGCCACATCCAGCCCACTACCTGGTTTTGTAAATAAAGTTTTATAGGCACAAAGGCACACCCATTCATTTACATACAGCTTTTTGTTTGTTGAGGTGTGTGAGCTCTTTATATATTTTGGATGTCAACCCCTTATTGGATATGTCATTTATGAATATATTCCTCCATACTGTAGGATGTCTTTTGTTATATTGATGGTGTCCTTTGCTGTACAGAAGCTTTTTAGTTTGATATAGTCCCACTTGTTCATTTTTGCTTTTGTTTCCCTTGCCCAGGGAGATATGTTCATGAAGAAGTTGCTCATATTTATGTCCAAGAGATTTTTGCCTATGTCTTTTTCTAAGAGTTTTATGGTTTCATGACTTATATTCAGATCTTTGATCCATTTTGAGTTTACTTTTGTGTATGGGGTTAGACAATAATCCAGTTTCATTCTCTTACATGTAGCTGTCCAGTTTTGCCAACACCAGATGTTGAAGAGGCTGTCATTTCCCCATTGTACATCCATGGCTCCTTTATCATGTATTAATTGACCATATATGCTTGGGTTTATATCTAGGCTCTCTAGTCTGTTCCATTGGTCTATGGGTCTGTTCTTGTGCCAGTACCAAATTGTCTTGATTACTGTGGCTTTGTAGTAGAGTTTGAAGTCAGGGAGCATAATTCCCCCCACTTTATTCTTCCTTCTCAGGATTGCTTTGGCTATTCGGGGTCTTTTGTGGTTCCATATGAATTTTAGAACTATATGCCCTAGTTCATTGAAAAATGCTGTTGGTATTTTGATAGGGATTGCATTGAATCTGTAGATTGCTTTAGTCAGGATAGCCATTTTGACGATATTAATTCTTCCTATCCATGAGCATGGGATGTGTTTCCATTTATTGGTTTCTTCTTTAATTTCTTTCATGAGTGTCTTGTAGTTTTCAGAGTATAAGTCTTTCACTTCCTTGGTTAGGTTTATTCCTAGGTATTTTATTGTTTTGAATGCAATTGTGAATGGAATTGTTTTCCTGATTTCTCTTTCTGCTAGTTCACCATTAGTGTATAGAAATGCAACAGATTTCTGTGTATTAATTTTGTATCCTGCAACTTTACTGAATTCAGATATTAGGTCTAGTAGTTTTGGAGTGGATTCTTTAGGGTTTTTTATGTACAATATCATGTCATTTGCAAACAGGGACAGTTTGACTTCTTCCTTACCAATCTGGATGCCTTTTATTTCTTTGTGTTGTCTGATTGCCATGGCTAGGACCTCTAGAACTCTCCTCTAGGAGAGTGGGCATCCCTGTCTTGTTCCCGATCTTAAAGGAAAAGCTTTCAGCTTCTCGCTGTTTAGTATAATGTTGGTTGTGCATTTGTCATATATGGCCTTTATTATGTTGAGGTACTTGCCCTCTATACCCATTTTGTTGAGAGTTTTTATCATGAATGAATGTTGAATTTTGTTGAATGCTTTTTCAGCATCTATGGAGATGATCATGTGGTTTTTGTCCTTCTTTTTGTTGATGTGGTAGATGATGTTGATGGATTTTCGAATGTTGTACCATCCTTGAATCCTGGGGATGAATCCCACTTGATCATGATGGATGATCTTTTTGATGTATTTTTTAATTCGGTTTGCTAATATTTTGTTGAGTATTTTTGCATCTATGTTCATCAGGGATATTGGTTTGTAATTTTCTTTTTTTGTGGTGTCTTTGCCTGGTTTTTGTATTAGAGTGATGTTGGTCTCGTAGAATGAGTTTGGGAGTATTCCCTCCTCTTCTACTTTTTGGAAAACTTTAAGGAGGATGCGTATTAGGTCTTCACTAAATATTTGATAAAATTCAGCAGTGAAACCATCTGGTCCAGGAGTTTTGTTCTTAGGTAGGTTTTTGATTACCAATTCAATTTCTTTGCTGGTAATTGGTCTATTCAGATTTTCTGTTTCTTCTTGGGTCAGCCTTGGAAGGTTGTATTTTTCTAGAAAGTTGTTCATTTCTTCTAGGTTATCCAGTTTGTTACCATATAATTTTTCATAGTATTCTTTCATAATTCTTTGTATTTCTGTTGTGTCTGAAGTGATTTTTCCTTTCTCATTTCTGATTCTGTTTATGTGTGTAGACTCTTTTTTTCTCGATAATTCTGGCTAGAGGTTTATCTATTTTGTTTATTTTCTCGAAGAACCAGCTCCTGCTTTCATTGATTCTTTCTATTGTTTTATTCTTCTCGGTTTTATTTATTTATGCCTTAATCTTTATTATGCGGTCCTTCTACTGACTTGGGGCCTCATTTGTTCTTCCTTTTCTAGTTTCATTAATTGTGAGTTTAGACTGTTCATTTGGGATTGTTCTTCTTTCCTGAGGTAGATCTGTATTGCAATATATTTCCCTCTTAGTACAGCCTTCACTGCATCCCACAGATTTTGCAGTTGAATTATTGTTGTTATTTGTCTCCATATATTGCTTGATCTCTGTTTTTACTTGGTCATTGATCCATTGATTATTTAGGAGCATAATATTAAGCCTCCATGTGTTTGTGGGCTTTTTAGTCTTCTTTGAATAATTTATTTCTAGTTTCATACCTTTGTGATCTCAGAAGCTGGTTGGTACAATTTCAATCTTTTTGAATTTACTGAGGCTCTTTTTGTGGCCTAGTATATGATCTATTCTTGAAAATGTTCCATGTGTATTTGAGAAGAATGTGTATCCTGTTGCTTTTGGATGGAATGTTCTGCAGATGTCCGTTAGGTCCATCTGTTCTAATACGTTGTTCAGTGCCTCTGTCTCTTTTTTTATTTTCTGTCTGGTTGGTCTGTCCTTTGGAGTGAGTGGTGTGTTGAAGTCTCCCAAAATGAATGCATTGCATTCTATTTCCCCCTTTAATTCTGTTAGTATTTGTTTCACATATGTAGGTGATCCTGAAATGGGATTTTATAAAAGTATATTCACTAAATGAAAATTCATAAATTTGTGTAACAAATACTATCAAAGAAATCTTAACAATAAATTACTGGAATGTAAAACACATATGTATATGCATTTAAAAATATAACACACACACACACACACACACATATTTATGAATTTCTCTTTCTCTTTTTTTTTTACCCCCAGTGTTTCAATCTCAATAAATTTGGAGAAGAGGAATATAGAATAAAAGTTCAAGTATTCTGAGAACTATTTAAAGTACTTGAAACTATATGATTATTTAAATAATCCTCATTCCAGAATATCTAAATTCAATGAGGTTTGCTATGTACCATCTACCACAAATTATTTTCTTTTATACAGTTTAAATATACAGTATGGTATCGATTATGTACTGATACATAATCATAACTTTAAAATACTATTTTATAGGTTAAACATTAAGATCAACATTATGGTGGAATGGTTAGACTCCTGATTGATATCGAAAAAGAAAATGTTAAAGATCATAAGTGACATAAATTAATAAAGCTTTTACATATCTTTGAGGAAAGAAGGGAAAGGTTTCTAAACCTATCTGTAGATGACTAAAGTTGTACTAGACCAGACTCAGAAATCTGGCAATACAGTACAAGTTTCAGGGTAAGGTTCAAATAATTTAATTCCAAAAATCCATGTATGTGATAGAATAAAATCTAAGACTAAATCACACACACACACTTCCCTTGCCCTGTCATCTCATTTCAGAACCTATTTTTCCCATTGTGGAGCTCTCCTATAAAAATACAGTTGAATCCATCTTTGCTCACAGATGACTAAGCGGATCAATTTCCACATCAACCCATAATGAATCGCAGCAGAGATTTTCAGTCAAAAAGTCATGGCAGTTTGCACACCAGCTGGACTGGACAGTACCCTTACTAACTATATAAAGAATGTTTTGATCAGTGGGGTATGGGTTGGACTGTCGAGAAAGAATGGAAGAGGAGTGTGAGGCTACACTGGGTCACCACTGTTCATCTAAATAGCCCAGCTAAGAGGGTACACTGGTCCAAAAACTACACACCTTCTTCCAAGAGCACTTCTTTCCTTCCTGTTAAGATGAAGGTGTCAACCTGTTCTGTGCCTTTAAGCATTTAAGTCACATAACTAACCCTTAGTGTTCTCATTATAAACTCACCAAACAAGTTTTCTAACTACAATTAGGTTTCCCTCATGACGTGCAGGAGGCTATGTTAATTAGCCATCTAATGAATGGTGTCCTTCCAACAGTGAAAGACTTAGCTAATCTGCTATCTAATGAATGGTGTTCTTTCCAGCTAGATTTCTTATGCCTGGTTTATCAGTCACTTTCACCAAAGTGGATGATAACCAGTCTGACACCCAAGAGATGACCTCACCCCCACCCTCAGCATCACTGCGCTGACAAGTCAGGTCACACACACCCGACCCCACCAAAAGCCTCATGTTCCCACTGGAACCTCTACAAAACCAATCATTTAAAGTTTGTTAGTTTTAGTATATGGTTAACTTATAATTAGTAAGTTAGATGTATTAAAAGCTATTTAAAAATCTTAACTCTTGCTTCTGTTTAAGAACAAAGCAATTGTTAATATCCTTTTGTTTTATATGTTATCTAGCTAAATTCATCTATCTGAAGTGGACTGCACGATAGGTGACAGTTAGCTTATGACAGCCTGCATTAGTCAATTTAAATGACCTATGTAAGTTCTTCCTATTTCAATTTCACCTCTTGGTCTTAGTTATCGTCACTGGCTTTGAGTGAGAGGCCATCCCTTCATTTGTACTTGTTAGCTGTACTGGCTTTATTTAAGGAAAGGCCACCCCCGCTTCTACTTAACAATATACAATGATTTGTTCTTTAAATTCCACAAGAATGCACTAAGGAGGCCACCATCTATGTGTCAGAAAGCAAATTTTGTGGCATTAAATCAAATCATGCTGTTTTTCAAATGAGTTTATTTTCTTTTGTAGGAAAGCCAAGTGCTTTCATCAACAGACAGGGTGGTATATGCATTTTTATTTAATATATCCACTCTGCTGCATAAACTGGCACAGAAAAAAGGAAACAGGGGCAGAGTGTTGATATCCAACAGTAGTAAAGATCAACTACTTTCATTGTCTTCTATTTCACGAAGATGAAGGCGGTGGGGTCCTTGAAACTGTCACCGCAGCCTAGCAGGCCCAGTAAACAGCTGCTGCACTGTGCTTATGGATTTCTGTCATATATAGTCCCCCACAATACCTGTAATCAGTTTTTTCACTTCTTCAGATTCTTTCAATTTATGCTCTGTCATTCTCGAAGTGAGGCAATCAAAACTGGATGCAGGTGTTCCATTTATAACACCAACTTTGAAGAAACACTCTTGGTTTTCTTGTCTGCTGCTAAGCAACAGAATGCCATTCTCACTGAGCTTCCCATCACACCCCACCTCATCCCCTCCACTCCAGAGAGATTTATCCAAACAAAGAAAAGGTAAACAGGCTCAAACTTCTAACATTAATCTAGATTGTTTTAGTAAATGCATAGGATTTCTCTTAAAGACACTTTTCATGCAATATGTTAAAGGGCTACTCTTATGCCATCCTTTATAAGTTGTACTAGTTGGCTGTGTTGCTGTTAACAAAACACCATAGACGAGGCAGCCTGAACAACAGAAATTTATTTTTTCACAATTCTGGAGGCTGGAAGTCTAGATCAATGTGCCAGCAGGGTTAGTTTCCTCTAAGGCAGACTCCCTTCTTGGCTTGAAACTGGCTACCTTTACACACAGGTCCTCCTTCTGTGTGTCTGTGTTCCAATCTCCTCTTCTTCTAAGACACCGATCATATTGGGTTAGGGGCCTCCCTTATGACCTCATTTTATCTTAATTACCTCTTTAAAGACTCTTTCTCCAAATTATGAGGTATTGGGGGTTAAGACTTCAGCCTAAGAATTTTGGAGAGTCAGATATATGCAGATATATTTACCCCTTTAGGGGTAAAGGAGATTATATCTTCTATTTATTTTCAAATAGTTCAGGAAAAAAATTATGCATATAGTAGGGAAATCTACTTTTTATGCAACTTTTCTGTAAGCCTGAAATTTTTTCAGAAGAAAATTTTTTTCCTTTTAAGGATTTAAAAGTCTATTTAACAAGCTATATTTTTACAGCACTCCTCTCATGAAAATACACCATCATGTATGGCTAAAGAAGTGCTTGTGATCAGTGTGTATCATACATGAACAGAAATCTTATTATGAAGGACCAATGAGATTGAAATAAAGTCTTTCCAATCATTATATATCTCTACTATGATTACTTCTCTGTCACAGATGGTAGAAGAAATGAGGTACAACTAAAGTTTCTTTCCTAAGTTCCCATCTTTTGCCTAAATTGTTGTCTATGCAACCCTGAAAGATCCACTAAGTTCAGTAAGAAGAAAATACCCTATTTACCAACCCATCTCACTAGTTATTCTGGGATCACATAATAAATAGGGCCTCAATCTCAGACTGAGGGTCATTTCTTTCAGAAAGGTTCCCCAAACACAGACCATCTGCCACCTGAGCACATATTTGTGACACCTTGAGCACGCATTTGGGCTTGCAGTGTACCAGTCTACGCCATCTCTCTTTAATGTACTAATAGCTTGTTCTTTACTAGGCATATGTTTACTGATCTGCATCTACTAAATGCAACAAATTTGTACCACTAACTTGGCACGTATCTTACTTAGTGAATTTTTTTTTGTCGGGGAGAGACTGATGTTATAAACAGACATCTGTTATTTCTCTGATTAAGCAATTTTTCATCACAGTTCTAATCACATCAAAAAAAAGAAAAAGATCTCATGAAATAACTAACAAATCAAATTGTACCATATTTCACTACCTTTTAGGGCTAAAATTTATGAACAAATACAGTTCAAATATGTTCTTGCAGTTTCTTAAGATGTAGATTCACCAATCCATCTGCTTAGTAGATGTTGTTATTTTGTAGAAAGAGAAACTTATCTTCTGCCTACTGACCTATCTGATAATTGATAAGAGATACAGCTATCACTAATTCACTCAACACAGGTTTATTGACTATCTACTATATAAGTTCACTATAGTGAATATGAGACACTGTTCTAGGTATCAGTTGTAAAGAAGTAAACAGTCAAACACGGTCCCTCCCATTATGGAGCTTACAATTTAGGAACGAACATTCCTTTTACCATAAACAAATCATAATGGTGAAAAAGATACTTCAGCCTAAATGTCTCTTAGCATATGATGAAAAAGATACTATTTAAGAAGATCTATAAGAATAATTGTGCAAGACTTAGCTGAGTAAAACTGTATTATCATTTTCACATTTATACAAGTCCATCTAATTAATATAGTTTTTTAAATTTTTGTTATTATTTTTTACAGACATGAGGTAATCTCGTCTTCTCAATAGCCTATGTGATAGGGTAAGTTTCTTTTTTAATAGATAAATAAATTTTTAGTTCAGTATAAGTGACTTACCCAAGAACATAAATCTTTAAGGTAGGAAAGCCAAGATAAGTACTTTTATTAAATGGGTCTATGACACAGACTAAATAACAAGTATCTTCCCAGTTTTTATATTACCAAATAATGTGTGACTGTGATACCCAAACCTCACTGCTATGCAGTCTTAATCACAGCCATCGTCTTAACAAGATCCTAATGCTGTTTTGGCTCACTGCAGGGTGTTAGCCATAGTAATAGCCAAAGCAGTGGAGCTGGGGAGGAAAATCTTTTTTTTTTTAATTTGGTAAATTTGAGATGTTACATTTTGTAAACTTAAGGCGTACAGTGTATTACTTTGATACATTATATATTGTATTATGACTGCCACTGAAGCAATAATTATAGTACAATACTATTGTCTGTATTCATTATATTGTGCATTAGATCTCAGCCTACAGCTTATTTACTACCTGCTACTTGTTTGTACCCTTCAACACCATCAATCTTACCCCCCTGCTCCCCACCCCCTGGAAACCATCATTTCATTCTGTTTTTTTTTTTTTACAGGTTTAACTTATTTTAATTAGCTAGGCCAGACAGTAAAAGACTAGGCTCAAAAGTCCGTGACAATGACACCCGGGACTTGTTTTAAGGTTGCTCTCATTTTGGCTTATTACTGAAGCAGAAACCAAGCAGTACAAAGATCATGACTGGGACACACCCAGTTCCTGACAAGGCTGCACATCAGGCTCAGGGGTCAGTGGAGCAGCCTTTCTGGGACAATCTGTCGGGGAGAGAAGCCCAGCATGGGGCCCCAGCACTTGTTTCACCGCTGGCTCAGGAAGGCGCCACGTAGGATAGCCAGGCGCTACCTCCCAGCATACAAGGAAATCCTAACCCTGCTATAGGCTCATCCTCCCAGATTCTCATTCTAGTTGAGCAATCCGATCTGCAACATGCTTAGATGTGCCCAACCACTGGAGAACACACCACCAACACACCAACAACACATCATTTGTAATAACTGATGGTTATTTAAAAATTCAGATTATTTAAATTATTATTTTAGACTTCAAATTAAGTTTGTTCATAATAAAAATAAAAGACAAAAATTCCATTTCCTATAGTACACATTTTAGACTAGAAAATATTTATAGGATACCACTTAATTATTTCTATTTTACACTTTGAAATATAATGTTATATATCTTAGTTACAATGTGGTATTTCCTTACCAATTGCAAATTAGTAAAAGAATAAGTGATAAAGAAAAATCTCTCTTTAAGGTAGAGGAAGCCAAGTTATTAGAATAACTACTATTCTATGCTTTTGTATATCTTATAAATTTAAGTATAATACCAAGGCCACCAAACCTAAGTTCAAACCCTGACTCTAACTTATTGTCGTGTGTCACTGGGAAACTTACTAATCTTTTGGGACCTTTATTTTATCATCTGTAAGGTGAGAGTAACACCTACCCTCACTGCACTAGTTTAAAGAACTAAATAATACGCAAAATGTCTAGGACAGCAAACAGAATATACTGAGTAAGTTTTCCTGAACTTTGGGACTAAAACCCAGATCTCTAATATCCTCAAAAGATTTATTCACTATGCACAGACTCTAGCTTAAGTCTTATAAAACAGCATAAATATATTATGTTTTTTAATATAAGTTACATATAGGCACATAACTACAACACTATTATATCATAAATCTAACCTCTCTGATTAATATGCTATAAAAAAGTCAACATTTTTGTAATACTAATTTTTGTTTATTTTACAACTTCATAGCATTTTTAAAAATGGGCAAAACAGGTACTGGAAAATATGTATTCCTTAAAAAATAAAAATAAAAACCTCTCCCAGGAAGTTCAAATTTGTATCTTCTTTTCTTTCTCATGTTTCCTTAGAACAAACAGGCAATTGAAATCAATTACTGCGCCTTCTTTTCAAAACATAACATCTGAATGGACTGCCAATGATTATGCGTAAAGTTTAGAAAGAAGCCAGTCCCTGAAATCTCGGTTTCTCATTCTCCGTTCTCATCACCAACATGACTGAGGGAAAGAGGATGGAAAGGAGAAGGGGGTGACATAATGCTTTGCTTAAATGATAAGAGAGGGGTTTGCCTACTGATATGAGTACCAGTTCTATGGCTTCTACTTGTTTTAAAGGAGAACAACTGATTGTGTTGCCTTCTCTTTATTCCGCTGAGTTACTTAGTAGCCACATGGGAGTCTGATGTAGGCCCCAAAAAGTGAGTAAAGTATAGGTCGAGAGCACTGAATACAGACTTGGGAAGCAGGAAAAGTAAACACTGCCTTGGGGAAGTTTTCTCAGTTTTGAATTTTACCACTTATATTACTAAAATGACATTACTTTTTATTTTACTGTAAATCAACCGTAGATCAGTGAAAATCAATTTATAAATTCTTCTATACACACAATGAAAAGCTGTATAGGATATATTTATAAATGATTTTATGGTATTTTAGCAGATGGGCTAATAAAAACAAACTTTAATAGGTAGTAACATAAGGTACAACCCAAATCTTACTTAATTCATTCATACAATGATTTTACATCAACATTTATGTAACTGAGGGATGCTGGAGCTGATGTTATCTAGACTTAGATACATATGTATAGATCTTCACTCTTGAGATTTGAAATTTTTTCAATCCTTTAAATCATCCTTTAAAAACATTGTCATATTCTCAGTTTCTTGAGGCAAACTGAAGAAAACTATGAACTATTTAATGATTCCTTGACACTCAGATCATGTTAATACATAACATTTCAAATGCACCCCATGGGATATACTTTTATAAATCATTACAGATGTATAGCAATTTAATATGATTTCTTGGTTTTAACCCTATTTTTCTTCCTGAAGGTTCATTTAATAATTAACTATATTTCTTCTTAAAATTAAATAGGAAAATTTTAAGTGGGGCACTATCTTGCTCAGAGGATATCAGATTTTTATAGTACACAGGCCAATAAAAATAGTAAATATACCAGTAAAAAATATATATACATATACCAGGTATGACATAATTTCAGAATGGACAGGCCTATACAAGAAAAGACAGTTGATACTTTTATACCCACACAAATGGTGCATCATTTCACCACAGACCTATAAAACCATAGTTAATACTATCTTTAAACTGGCATTCAAGGACAATAGTCCTTTCATGTTACAAATAAAGAATCTGGGAATTTCAGAAACTATGTGACTTAAATCACTAAGCTTGTCCCTGGCAGCCCAGAAATATAATCAAAGTCTTCTTTCCACCATATCAGGTCCCCAGTTAATCTCTAGCTAAACACTCTGCCCAAAATTGGGAATATTGCATTAAACAGAAACTCTCATACTCACATACTTTCAGGCTTCCAGATTAGGAAAAAAACTTGGAAAAAATTTATCTACTCTGATCTATCAATAAAAAGGCCATATACCCAGATGGTTTTATAGGTAAATTCTATCTAACACATAATTCCCATTTCTTCAAATTATTCCAGATTTAAAAGAGGGAGAGAGAGAGAGGATGGAGTTTCCGAAATCATGTTGCTGAATTGTCATAATCCTAGGCCCAAACCTGATAAAATGGCATGAAAAGGAAAACCATACTTCAATATCACTTAAGAAAGCATGTGAAAAGTATTTATAAGTGTAAAACCTTAAAGACCATTTACCATGATCCAGACTGTTGTGGACACAACACCTATATTAAGTCAGTTAATCCTCACACCAACTCTTTGAGATGCATTTCCACTTTATAAAAGGGGAAGGTAAAGCACAGGGAGTCAAGAAACTTCCTTAAGGTAATAAAATTAGTAAGTAATAACGTTAAAATCCAAATCCAGGCAATCTGACACCAAAATATTAGAAAATTAATCTACCTATATGCTAAACTGAAAACATGTAGGGATTACCCCAGAAGTGTAAGGACTGTTCAACATAAGTCATAAGTAAAGAAAAGAAGAAAAAAAGATGAAGCTTAAAAAGCATAAACATTTTTGATAAAGTATCAAAGTGTCTTTAGCAAACGTGAATGATAAAGACTACTTATCAGAAAGCAACATCAAACAACATATAAAAATAATCTATAATAGGGCCTAGTACATAATAGGTACTCAAATATTTTTGTATAAATATTTTAAAAAATGAAACATTAGAAACATTCCCACTATATTAGAAATAAGACTGGTATGCCTGTTTTGATTCTATTATTCTACATTATTTATGAAGTTATATCTAATGTAGTAATATTTTATATACTGGAAAAGAAAGAAAAAGTGTATTTATTTACAGATTATGTAATTTCATTGGAAAATCCAAAATCCAAAATAAGTTATTAGAGCAGCTATAAGCATTGAGTAAGGTTAACAGATATAAATATACAAAAAACAAATTTTTCTTTTAATACTAATAATAATCAATTAAAATTAAAAATTAAAAATAGCATCTAAGATTATAAAATGCAAGGGACAAATTAAAACAGAAAGATACAAAGATTTAAAGCCTACATGAAGAAAAACTATAACATGCTCTTACACACCAAACAAGACCTACATACTCAGATGGGAAGCCTTATTAAAGAACAAAATGAAATATAATGAAGGCACTTCTAATAAAATTCTTGTTGAAAGATACATCTGGAAAAATAATATACCAGGATTTATAAAAAAAGTTTAAAAACAATAGAGAGAAGTGAGTTCCCCTATCACATAGGAAAACAAACTACAAAATTGCCATGATATTATTACCCTTGCTAAGAAACCTGTACCTTTATTATCTCCATTTTAGAGATAAGAGAACTGAAATACAGGCAAGAGTTCACTGTAGTGGGAAGCTATTGGTATATTATTTTGGAAAAGTAATTTGGCTTTCTTATTCATTAATTCAATAATTTATTGAATAGCCAACCTTTACTTAGTACAATTCTAGATGCTGAAACCATGGCAATGAAAAAGGCAAGATTCCAACCCTCATGAAACATATTCTATCCCAGTGTAAGGAAATAAAAATCAAGAAAACAGAATTTCAGAGCGATAATGATGCTAAAAAGAAAATAAAACTGGGTGATATGAAAGAAAACAAAACTAGAAGTGGGGGGCTACCTTTTACCAATGTCCAAGAAGCCATTTCCCCCAAAATAAATTTAAGTTGAACTTTCATGTGGAGAAGAGGGCAGCCATGTAACGAGCTGAAGAATATTCCCGAGAGGGTGAAGAGAAAAAGCCATGAGCAGGGATCATATCAGAATGTCCAAGGAATAGAAATAAGGCCAACACGACTGGAGTAGAGAGAACAAGTATGTGACAAGAAGTGGATGTTTACTACAAGGGCCCAGGCACACAATCTATGAATGAGCAATACCATTTACAGGATTCTATCCTATAGCAGTGACAGAATGTGTATGTAAAACTGTGTAAAAGAATTTATTGCTAGACAGTTTCTAAAAGGGAAAACACTAGAGAAACCTAAATGTTGATCATTTCAGGAATTGTTGAATGGATTATGGTTACCAGACACTGTGCAGTTAATGAAAAGAGTCAGGTGGTAAATTTAATAACCTGGAAAAATGTCTTAGAGATACTATGAGAAGAAAATCAAGAGGACCAATACATATGACATGATTTCATTTTTCTTTAATGAGACTCCTAAACAATGCTATCAGAAATTTTAACTCCGAAATCTGGTCCTAGTTAAATTCCACTTTGCTTCCTCCCCCTCCAAGCAAATATCCTCCTGAATACTATCCTCCTACCTCTTTCTCTAATTCATTCCCTGCCCGCATTTCAGCTCATCTCAACCCATTGCTTATATTTTTTACCTGGAAATATGAATAGCATTATAAAAACTTTAAAAACACAGAGAACATTTTCTTGTAATTAAAAACACAACACATCTAAATAATTTAAAAATGCCTTAATCAGCTCAAATGCTTTTAGAATAGTCAGGTGGCATCTTACATTGATCTATTTAAAAATAAGAAATCACATTATATGAGAAATTACAAGCAACTAAGTATTCAGTTGGCTATACACAAGCAAACATATAAATGAGTTATTCTTACCTCTACTTTTGTTCGATAGAGAACAAGCCGTCTAAGGCCACATAATTTGGCAATGTGGTTGAAAGCTTGAGGTGGTAATTTACCACAGGATGACAAATTTAAGACCTGTAGATTTGGACACATCTCAGAAATAATCTCCAAGCAAGTTTCATCAAGGAAGTGGCTGCATGATAATTCAAGGCGTACTAATTCAGGTCCACAAACCTTCAGAAACCTGTAAAATATTGTTCAGTGTGAATTTCACAAAATTAAAAAATATTTTTGCAAGTACTTTGGAATTATATCAACTTGAAACAGATACCTTTAGAAGAACGGATTTCTATTAGGGAAAATATAAAACTTGTTTCACTTAAATTCTCATCTCCTGCATACCACAGTAGACATGGTTTAGGCTAAAATAAATCCACTGGAGAAAATAAAAATGGATTCACATCATATAAAATGCTAAGTGGAAAATTAAGAAAGCAGAGGGTGTACTGACCTGTAATTCTTAACTACAGTTCCTACTTACCTATAGTTCACACCTGAGTTGGTAGTAAAACAAAACAAAACGTAAACTCTAAACTCTTGGAAGATATTTCTCCCTAAATGGTATCCAATCGGTATTGGATAATATATTCAACCTGGCACACAAAGGGACATCTTTAATTAAATGATCTCAAAACAAATCAGACCAGCCTCCTCTCAACCCAGAAAATTTCTGGGTTGGTTTAACTGTTAGCTGTGATATGTTCCTTGTAACTTACTATTTAGCAGCTGGACTGTTGCTGAAATTGTTACAAAATATTCAATTGTAGCTTCACATAAAATACACAGAAATAACTCAACATGGAGGACAAAAATTCCTTATCAGAGCAGGCATAACAACATTTATCTTAGCTACGTTAAAGATGGGGGGAAAACAGTACTGTCCATTATCATCTGAAAAAAACCTAAAAGGAAATGTGAGTCTAGAAGGATTTGAACCCATGAAACTTTATCAACTAAGCAAACTGACTCTTAAACACTCGCCCCGATCATCCCCGGCCAAGCCTCTTGACACGGGCGTGCACTCAGTGTCATATCTTACCAGTATCAGTACCATAATGTTAGTTTATTTATGCCATATCATTTTCCTAAATGATTTATTCAGTTCACAAATGTACATACAAAATAAAATTGACTAAATCAATCACTTTTATGAATAAAGGAAGTAACACTGGACTTCTAAGTCGAAAGATGGATTTTTGCCTTCTTCTACTACTCCCTAGCACGTGATCTTGGAAAAGGCATTTACCCAAGTCTTGGCATTCCTTTGTCTCTGAAAGGTGAACTAGAATTATATAATAGTACTCATCACACTGACTCCTGGGTTTGAACATCAAACAAGATTTGAAAGCAGTGTGTAAAGGTCAAAGCAACCCACAAGCATTAAAATAAAAGTTAAATCTTGGTTGTCTCTTATTCAAACAGCAATAAAAAAATGCAATTGCTACGAATTTATTTAAAATATTGAAAATAACCCAGGAGCCCACCCATCTTATTTACACCTGAACACCCATTATTCTTAATCCACTGCAATATGTATTCTGCTATATGTGTTCCGCTGTCTCTAAATTCACTGTTTCCTTTTAAATGCCAAATTCAATGGGCTCTTTTTTTTCAGTCCTTGGGGTGGCAGCTGTACTTGTCGTATATATGGTGGTTATCACTTGAGGTATTTCACACAACTGCTCATCTCTTCCTTAAAATTCTCTGCCACTCCTCAAACTGCTCCCTCTCCTGGATTTCTACACACCCATCTCTACTGTTCCTTTGCTGGTTGTATTAGCTAAATTGCAGTTTGCATCAGGTATGTTCACTCAACAAACATTTTTTGAGCTCCTACTATGAGCCAGGCATTACTCAGGCACTAAGGAGTTAGCAGTGGACAAAACAAAGCCCTGCTCTCATGGAACCTACATTTTGGTAGGAGAAGGAGACTATAAACAGATAAGTGAGTAAAATAAATAGTATGTTAGAGAGTGAAAAGTGCCAATGAGAAAACAGAAACAGGGAAGGGCAATAGGCATAAGGGTGGATAGGGTGGCCGGAGAAGCCTCACTGAGAAGGTGAGTCATGATTCAAAGGAAGTGAGGGGGTGAGCAAAGCAGATTATCGGGAGAAATAGTGTTTCAAGCAAAGGGAAGGGCAAGCACAGGGGCTCTGGGGCAGGAGAGCACGGAGAGGGAGGAACTGTAAGGAGGCTAAGGCAGGAGGCACAGAGTGAGGCAGTGATAAGCAGCAGATCAGAGAGGAAAGGGGCAGTTCACACACTGTGTGTCGTAAAAGACTAAGATTTTTATTTTGAGAAAGATGGGATTCCCAGTCACTGGAGGGTCTTGAGAAAAGCAGTGACCCAACCTGCTTATGTTCTAACAGGATCCCTCTGGTTTGTGTTTGGGGAATAGACTGACGGGGAACGGGGTAAAAATGGGAGCATCAGCACACCACGCCTATGTTCAAGGAAGAGGGTGGCGCACTGGACCCGGACGGCACCGCTGACTGCGGCGCTCACTACCCAGATTCTGGATCTACTTCAAAGTAGACGGCATATCCTGAAATATGATGTACCTTCTATATACTGAATTGAACTCACGCTCATCTGTTTCTCGACCACTATTTTTCTCTTAACCACAATTTCCTTCCTTACCAATTTGTTTATACTAAGTTTTATGAGCTTCCTCAAATCCTTTGGTGACTGAAACACATTCTTTGTGTACCCAGTACTTAGCACAGCATCAGGCATGTAAAAAAGATTTGATAAGAGTTTGCTAAATGAATCTTCCAACTCTGAAAAGTCAATTAGAGAATTTAAGGTTCCTCAATTCTGAAACACACTAAGTTCTATGGACTCAGAGTATTTTTCCCTTAACAGGATAAAATTATTCCCAAGACATATGATGAGATTAACATTTTTACCTTACTTTGAGCATACACATTAGTTTATGGGTAGTTCTTCATTATTTGTAAGCTAGCAATTTAGCTAGCTTATAAATAGATGTAGGTTTTCAAAGAACTAATAAAGAGTATCCTATTTTTATTTGATACTTCTAAAATGTGCAGAATACATAGGTTAAATGAGTATATTGACTCTTAAAATTAAAGCCCTTAGCATCTTATCTCTTGAAAGTCTTCATTATTTGGCAAAGCATTTGATTCTGCAATTCTTTTTCATACTAGACTTGGAATACTTCGACATCCCTTTCCTCCTCACTCTCATTATTGAACTTTACCCCTCTAAAGAATTTATAGAGTGATATCAAGCCAATCACCAGAAAGCCAACTGTTAACAGACCAGAAAACTCCCTGAATTGATTTAATGAATGATAGAATTTCAAAGCACAATAAAGATAATGATCATACCTGAACTACATTTGACTCTCTCTCTCTTTTTCTATATTGCATATTTTTGCTCTGAGCAGATTACATGGTCAATATCCCTATATTCTCCCTTACTCAACTCATAAGATCTATAGTTATCTTTTTCATAATAACCCCAAACAGCAGACTCAAGTACTTAGCTGAATATAACTCTTGTTTCTTTCCTTAATGCTCCCCATATGAGTTTTATTTTAATGCATAATTGCATACATGTTTTTGTCTTTGTCCTCTATTCATCTCAATTGTGATACTGGTCACCTAAAAGGAGAATTACAGCTCCTTTAATTCCTACAGTCTATTCATTCTGTGATATGAATTTTCATAAAGCATTTCTTGATGTTGAGGGTATTATGAGAAGAACTAAATTCAGACAAGCAATCCCAAATCAGGTCTCCTGCTATGAGAAAAAACAAAACAAAACTGTTTATCATTATAAGATGAATTACTTTGTCCAGAGTAATATAAGTACATGAGAAATAAGTTACTAAATGGTGACTTGCAACCTAAAATAATTAATATCATAAGACTGAATGATTTAATCTGAGATCACTCATTACAAAATAAGAGGCATTAATGCTCACAACTGGCCTGCTATATAAAGGAGAGAATGAGACTTAAATATCCCTGGCTTCTGATTTCTAATTTTATGTTTTGTTAGCTGACCCTCACTGAGTTTTATAAAACAGCATATTTAAGATAATTTTCAATCCGAAATAACTTGGAGTATTTAATACATCTGATCCAAAATGAAGCCATTAACAACAAAACATCCTGCTTAACTGTGTATGGTACTATCCAGCAATGGTAGAAGGAAAAGGGAAAAAGTCTTAAAATTGTCTCTGATTTCAAGGAGTTGACGATCTAAATGAGACAACTGTATAAAGAATAGGCAGGCAACTGATAAGCAAGTATATGAATATGGCAATAAGCTCTATCCTATAAAACTGTAGCCCTGTGTCAAACATCTAATAAAGTTCTTCAATCTAGAAAGCATCCAAGAATGTTTTCTGAAGGAAACAAGTAGAGGGGTTAGGAGTAAAAAACTCTACATAACTGAGGTAGAGGTCAAGGTGATTAATTTAGGCAACTATCTAAAGAAATATGATAGTAGACAAATGAATCTAAGGCTTTTGAATGTCAGAATGATATGACTAAGCCTCCAAACACAAACAGGCTGGGAGGCAAAGAATATCCAAGACTCCAGAGCACTGTATGATAGGAGAAAAGCAGAATTATAATAGGTGTTATTTCAGTGAGTAATGATATGCATTAGCAGTACTTGAAGTTGCAAATCACAAATCTGTAGATAGAATAGGATTTTAATAACTGATTAAAAGTTTAAAGTTATTATTCCAATTTAATCTGTTTCCTCGCTATTTTGAGTAATATAAATTCCTAAAAAGTTTCCTTAAAATCCAGTAAAACTGTTCCAACTTGTGAGGATACAAAACAAACTGTATCAAACTTTTCCCAAAGAGCTGCTCAAAAACCAGCTCACCATCTTTGGTCTCCTCTAGTTTATAAATGTACTTTTCTATTTTAAAGTATTATAAATATATCTTCTTCACAGTAACAAGCATAAACAGACCATACTGATTCATAGATTATCCATTAATAATCAATCCATGAATATTTATTGTTTGTTCTGGGAATGCTGCCTATAAGCCATAATGACTGTCATCACTAGTCAACTCAAGGGGCCAGAGCAATCAGCTGGCAAAACTCCAGGATCTCCTACCCCTCAAAAAGAGATTCTCTCTCTCTGTTATTTAAACTTTTTCTTTTCTGAATGGGAACAGGGACTGTGCTTATCAAGATTTATGGTTTTACTGGCTGAAATATCACAGTGAAATATGGAAAACTTAAATTTATGTATGTACTTTTGTGACTATTCAAACAGTCCTACAGCAACAGGCATAACTGAATTGAAAATGGGAGGGAATCTGATGGTGAGAAAGTAGATTGGAGCTTAACTGTTCAAAAAGATCTTTATCCATTATGAGTCTAAAATTTTATTGCTAAATAGCACTGTTAAGTTTTCTTCTCATGACTTATGCTTCTGCTCATGCACTAGAATGAGCTATATAAAGAGTTTCAAAAAACTAATTTAATATTTCCTTTATATTTTTACTCATTATATCGTGGTTACATGCAGCAAGCATTTCTCTAAAGAACCTGGACTTCAGCCATTCACCACCAATGATTTCTTGAATGTCAATACTCATTAGTTGCCACCTTGTTATTTTGTTATATAAATAGAGTAAGAATATATTTATGTTTATCTTCATACCTTTATCTTTTCTGTAGCCTGAAGTAGGAACTATATTGTACATCTCTTTACATGGTCAACACCACTCACTAGAATGCCTTGCACACAAAGGATGAAAACAAACAACATTTCCTGACAGTGGGAAACACTGAGGAAAGAGCTATGAAGGTAATTAAAATATCCAAAAGGTCCTCACAATGTAAAATAATGCTTACTGACACTAATTGTTCTATCTGTTCTCAGTCTTCTTTTATGGTTCATAGTGTGTGCTCTAAATACCCACAGTCATGGGTTCTTCTTGGTCCTATTTGTAAAGAGGAAAATTTGTGAATGAAGTGTGTGCCTTTGGGGCAAGGGGCAGTAGAAAGGACTAAGCCGTGTTCCACTAGATGGCTGTCAAATGTCTACAAATTTTTTAAATGTAGATTCTATTAAGAAAATCACCCAAATTACCCTGCCAAGAAAACAAAAGCTTTATTTTTTCTAGTATAGATACCCACTCT
This sequence comes from Smutsia gigantea, assembly GCA_032199065.1. Lineage (NCBI taxonomy): Eukaryota > Metazoa > Chordata > Mammalia > Pholidota > Manidae > Smutsia > Smutsia gigantea. Next base: position 99,403 of record JAVSCE010010715.1, on the reverse strand, counting down.
AAAGCAAATTTACAGAATGAAAAGGAATTTTGTATACCTATGTTATAAAATCTTTAGACTCTCTGACCCACAATAACATGTTTGATCTAAGAACGTGTTCCCTGTCCCGGCTCTGTTTCTGTGAGAAAAGAAGGAAACTCAGTGCGTCCATGCTTTCACACGCGCTCTAAGCCTGCAGAGCTTGTGCAACAACTGGGCTATCAATATGAGCACTTGGAACACACTGTTACTATCTTAAGCATGTTTATTTCATGAGAATCTAATGGTATCAAGTATTTCTGAAACTGCATCTTTATTTTTATAATATAAGTCAAGAGGAAACAAGGCTTAATATATAAATATCTAATTCAGAAACCACTGTTCAAAGATGTATCCACTGGGGATATGTGTAAGGGGAGCTGTAGTTCATTTTCAACTTCTAAAAACAGAAGTTTATTCATCAAAAATAACAGGTAATTTTCCCAAAGTTTCCACTCCTTCATTACTTAATTTAATGAAATGATGGGATTATACTGTAACATACAATGAGAATAACCATCATCAAAGTTAAGAGAAAACACCTGTTGTATCATAAGAAAAATTACTGTGGCATTACTAAATGAACATGCACTTGTGAGAGCTTTCAAATGTCTAACAGGTGACATTTAATAGTGAGGAAACTAAATTCTTAAATAGAAAGGAGCACAAACACCTGGGCAGGTATGCAAGTGTGGTAGCCTGTTTAGCATGCAACTGCATTTTCAACCTAATTAGTTTAAATGAGCTTCTAAATTTGGGTGATGTATTGCACATGTAATTAAGGTTTAATTAAAAATGTTCTATAATAAATTGTTTTCCATTTCTGACAAATCATATTAGAGAGGTAGGTTTTGATTTGGAAATAGTTTTTAAAATGTGTTAATCATCTGTGCTAAAATCTGAGAAAGAAGGAGAGCTCTGTTGAAAGTTACGTGAGAGTTAAAGACTATGAGGTCAAAGGCAAGTTGCCCTTCATATTTGTAAAGCTGAAGAAGATGTTGAAACTCATTCACTTTTATAAGCACACACATTCTCAACATGATATACAAAACATATTTCTTTTTGTTTCTGTAAAGTACATGGCACGTAATTTTGGATTTTGATTACGGAAACTGCTACACAGTAAGGATAGCCTGCTGTTGAAATCAACTCAACAAGGCTTGGCACTAACCTGCTAAATCCTGCAACAGAGATGAAGCTCCTGTTGCCAGTCCAAGATAAATTAAGCCACTGGACGAGAGTGCAGCGAGCCTGTAGAAACTCGAGAGAGATGTCGTTTAATTTTGCCCAGTACGGCTGCAGATTGAGGTGGATGTATTGTAAAGGATCACAACAATGCTGGTTCAGTAGTTTGCAAGTCTGTGCTAATCTACAGAGGTCTGGTAATGTAAGATGATTCAGTATCAGTTGAATGAGCTACACAAAAGAAAAAAGATCATTGAGATTGAAAACAGTATCACTTTATTAAGCATATAACACGGTCTAATAAAGAACAACAGCGTCATCTACCTTACAAGAATATTTTCACATACTAATCAATGTTCAATAGAATTATCCATATAGGAGACTATATGACATTTCAAACTTTTCAAAGTATACTCAGCTCATGTTGATTATTTTTTTTTTGGTACAGTGCAAAGATATATTCAGGTACTCTGCTGAGTAACACAATTGTTCACAGACTCCACATTTCCTCAACAGCTATTACACATCAAACACTGGTGACGGAAAAAAGAGCTCCCACTTTCAGAGTTTTACAGCATCCAGAGGGGACTGCTAAGTACTTTGACATGCTTTAATAGCTTTGATAGAAGCATACTCCGCTAAGAGAACCCTGCACAAGGTCCAGGCCTGACCATAAAATGCAAGTGTGCTTGTATGAGGAAGGCTTAGCTTTCAAGAGTGAAAAGCAAACTAGGTCAAAATAAAAACGAGTGGTAAGGATTGGGTTACAAAGAGCCTCACACAGCTTGGGTTTATTGTGAAAGCAATGAGAAGTATTGAAGGGATCTGAACTGCAGAGTGACACGGTTAGGCTTGTATTTCACAAAGATCATTGCAGGGGGTACTACTGGAGGCAGGGGAGCAGCAAGGGAAAGCAGCCAGGGGACTACTGCAGAATTCCTAGAAAGCGAAAACAGGGCTGCTTAAGGCAGCAGGCAGTGAGGATGGAGTAGCAAGCAGATACAAAAAGTATTAAGGAAGCAGAATCAAAAAGATTTTTGTCTTTAATTAAAATTTCCCTGAACTAGTCCAAAGTTTATTTTTCTTAATGGTGAACAGCTCAAGCTTCTACAGTAATTTTCGAACAACTACAATAGCCTGTTCTGAACCAAGAAATAAAGAGAAAAAAGATTTGAGTACCTTACTAAGTGGTAAAAATCTTTAGATGAAGGAGAAAGTTGAGACTGTTACTTAATGCAGCATATTTATGTAGCTACACTTTTTGTATTGCAAATATACCCTTTAACCCAAATGTTCTTCAATTTTTTGGCCATGTAGGTCCAGTATTAATTCAGGTCAGACTTTCACTGTTTCAGACCAAAATATTGCAAAATAGTGAGAACAAATGATAATAACTTTAAAACGTGTACATAAAATACGAGCATTGATGACTAAACACATATATTGAGTATAGTAAGGCTTGGAATGTTTTTACTATTTATTTTTCACATTTGAACTGGGATTCAAAAAAATAACATTAAGGGGTGTGTGCGCATTATAAAAACTGGGAAATATAAAGAAATTAAAAGTTAGTCTAAAATCTCATCATCTAGATAACATGTACACTGCTGACATGTAAAATGTATACAAACAACAAAAGAAAATTCAGGTAAAACATTAGAAAACCTAAACACTGACGAAAGGTAGAAAATGAGAAATTCCTCCCTCTCTAACCCTCAAATCTTACAATCCCTCTTCCCATTGGTAAGCACTGTTAAGTTGTTCTGATCCCTTCCAGATAAATATGTATGAAGTTCTTTTTTTGGATTTGCACCAAAAGAATGATGCTATGTACACTGTTCTGGACCTTGCTTTTCTCCTGTAATGATATATATTGGAGATTTTCTGTATCTGCACATACAAATCCACCCCATTCCATTTTATAGGTGTGACATACTAAATTCAACTAATTTCTCGTTAATGTATTTCCTGTTTTCTTTTTCCCTACTTAAAACAATGTTGCAATATCATTGTGTGTGTGTGTGTGTGTGTGTGTGTGTGTGTGTGTGTGTGTGTATCCAGGCAAGCTCTGCAAATATTTCATGCATTTAAGTTTTGATATAAGCACAAAATTGCCCTTCAGCATGTTGCATCAATTTACCACAAACTGTGTATAAAAACACCTATTCACTTATGTCTTAGATAGCACTGGTATCAATATTTTTAAGTTCTGTTATTCTAAAAGGCAGAAAAAAAATTTTTAACCAGTATGGATTGTTTTTTTATTTGCAGGGTGTTTTTGCGTGTGTGTGTTTGTTTAACTACAGAAATGTAACCCTTAGCCAAAGGAGTTGTCCATGTTTCCTCTTTCCTCTTTGTCAGGACTTTATTTTGTTCCATTTTTTTATCCATTATTTCTCCCATACCAAGGACCCTCTGGATCAAATAAATAAGTTTGTTCTCCATTTTTAGACATTTAGATGTTGGAACGCATTCGTTTAGTTGCAAATGAGAATCTGTATTCATTTTTGACCCACAAATATCTGTACCATAGCTTCATAATATGCTTTCTTATCTGGTGGCATTACTGCCCTCTCCATTACTCTTTCTTTCCAGAATTTTCCTGTTTTCAGGTTTTGTGGGTGAACTTTCAATTAAAAAACAAAATTATGTTGGCATTTCAATTGTAATTTCACTGAATACACAGATTAAGGAAAACTGTCACCTTTACTTTAGTGTGCCTTTCTACTCAAGGGCATGGGTTGATTTATCCTTTAATGATCTTTTATGTTCCTAGAGTTCCTAAAGCTATTGAGTTTTGTCTATTATCTTTATAACCTGCCAACTTGTTTATTGTTCCTAATAGGTTTTAGTCTATTGTACTGAGTGATCTAAATACATAATCATATTGTCTGCAATTGATGATGATTTTATAGCCTCCTCTCCAAAAAGTATGACTTTTATTTCTTTCTCACATCTCCCAGCATTGGCTTGTACTTTCAGGACAAAACTGGGTAACGTTGTCTTCTTCCTGCCTTTAATTTGAATGTAAGCACCAAATGTGAGGCACACACATCATTTAAAATTTTTTAGTAACTACATTTTTTAAAAAGTGAAAAGCCTACAGTTAATAATATAGCACTGTATGCTTGGAAATCGCCGAGAGTGGGTCTAAAGCATTCTCACCACACACACAAAAGTTAAGGATGTGAGGTGATGTATGTGTTGTACCTCAATTTTGATAATCATTCCACAATGTGTATCAGATCATTATGTTGTATATTTTAATAATAAAATATTTGTCAATTACTTCTTAATGAAATTTTTTTAAATGGTGGTATTAATTTTAATATACTTAATGGGCTATATTAAAAGTTATCATTTCAATATATAATCAATATAAGAATCATGACTGAGATTTTTTTTTATATTAAGTCTTTGAAATCCTGAGTGTATTTTACACTTTCAGCACACCTCAGTTCAGACTAGCCATGTTTCAAGTGCTCAATAACTCATGCAGCTAGTGACTACCAAGTGACTGAACCAAGTATTTCTAGGGTTTGATAATTAAATATCATGTGAGCTTTTGCTTAATGATATTTTGGTAGCACACAATTAGTCGATAGCTTAATAAGGTTTTCACTTTTTAACAGAGAAGGATAAAATTTCGGATATGAGACATGGCACATTTATTGAGACGATCACAGGATTTTTCTCCTTTTGGCCTTTGCACTATTGTATTATTATATAGATTCTCCAATACTACATCTTGCTCCAGGAATATACCCTGAATGATTTTGTTGCATTATCTTTTAAAATAATTCTATTTACTATATTTTATTTGTTTACAGAAGTATAATAAGTCTGTAGTTTTCTTTTGATGGGCTGTAGTGTTTATACTGGCTTCATAAAAAAGCTGAAAACTTTCCTTTTTCTTTATGCTATCAAAGAGTTTAAATATAGGATTTATCTGTTTCTTAAATGTCTGAAAGAACCTATGAGATATCTGGGCTTGGCAAGAGGAGGTCCTTAAATACTTGTAGAATGAATCGAAAATTTGTTTGAAATAATATTAAGTTGTTTCGGTAGAACTTTAAAGCAGTTAGTGCAAAGAGGCATTAAAAGTTAAATATATCCCTGTATTAGAAGATAATTTATTTTTTCTAGACAATTTGTAATTTAAATAACTCCCAGCAAGTTCTGGCATTGTTTCAAACAAGTCACCATTATGAAAAGATGTATATTGTGTGAAAACATTCTATGGTACTTAATATTACATTTTAAGCAAAAATCAAAACAGATAAAGAATAATGATAAGTCATTGAGACGATGACATTGAGAAAAGCACTTTCGGATTTTATAAAATAAAACAGGTTTCAGACCTGTAAGACAATTCTCATTAATTCAGGCCTACAACCCAAAACTCATCCAGTACCTAATGTGTATCAAAATGTGTTTTTATATGGGGGGTATCCTAGCATAAAGCACCATCTGATACCACAATGAGTGGCATATGAAGTGTGGGGGAAGGCCTTCCAAAACACAGGTGACCTATCTGCCCTCAAAACCAACCCTACACATAACAAAATTATTTTCAATTATGGTAACAGTATATCACTGACATATTTAAGTGCATTTCCCCCTTTAAATAATTCAGATTATCTTTAAATGACTTGGGAAACTTTTAAAAAGAGTCTCCCTGCTCAACGTACTCACTGTATTGCAGCATTAATGCTGTACAGATGGTACTCTGCTTTCCTCAAACATTCCTGTCCTGGAGGCCTACTGGTTCTATCTCCTGGTTTCTTCTACATGACGTTGCTGTACTGATTAAACCACCTGAACACACTGGACACTTTCCCTCTCTACGGGCCCTGTCCATTCAGTATATAAACATGCTGAAATCTCTCCTGAAATCTCTTGCATCACAAAACAGAAACCTGTTGCATTCCCCACGACTCACTTGTATTTTCTCCCTTTAAAAGGTAAACTAAAACAGGGAGGTAGCCATATGCTGTCATTCTGTATGCCCCTTTCTGAGTGCAATGCAAAGGAATGTTGTGTAAGTCAGGATGCCAAGTATTCATTACTGGTGGACAGTCTTATCCACGTTGCAGCCTAGAATTAGAGTATTCTAACTTAAGTATTTTTCTGCTTATACTCAGAGTAAACACGTTTGTCTCTGCTTCTTCCACCTCCTTGATGCTTTAGCTAACTATAGTAAGGTTTTCCCAACCTCACACTACGGCGATAACTCCACTGAACTAACAATAGCGAAGGATTACCAGAGATCTCCCAATGACCAAAACCAGGGGGTACTTACAACGAGCTCTCCGCAGAAGTGTCGCTGACTACATCCTTTTTATGTTTCCTACACCTCTCTCACTTCATATCCCTTTGCTCTTCATCTTTGTCCCACGCACTGTCTTGTCGTCTTCTATCAGACTTCTTGTCTTGGACTTCTTCTATGGGACTCTTAGATGTTAGCACTCCCAGAATTCTACTCTTGACCTTTATTCACATTCTACAGTTTCACTGGTCAATTTCATCCTTTCCTTTTTTTGAATAGACTCACTCAAATGTAAACTCAGACCTTCCTCTTGAGTTTCAAACTCAAATAGCAACTGCCTACTTCCTCAACCAGACAAGTTTGCTTTGATAAATCACTGGCACCTCAAAGTCAACATGCCCTTCTCACCTTTTCTATGATTAAAAATCATAAAATATTTTATGATACCCACTGTTTCATGATTAATGGCATGTCCATCCACCAAGTCATTTCAACCAGAAACATAAAAGTCCCTCTGACGTTCAGCTTCATCTCCACATTCACCAGTTACTTTTGATTTCTACCTTCTGCAGCTCTCATATATTTCTCCCACTCATCTCCTTTCCAAACTTTCCAATATCCAGGGCTTCATCATTTCTTGCCTAAAGCTTCCTAACTGGTGTTCCTGCCTCACATCCTGACCTCCATTTGGTCTATTCTTCATTTACCAACAGAGTAACCTAACACAGAAATCCATTTTGTTATTCTCCTTTTAAAATAAGTCAAATAAACCCTTCAATGTTTCCTTACTGACTATACAAAAGGTTCACAGCTTTTTTATACCATGACACTTATGAAAGACAGAATTTACATGAGGCCAAACATGGGGCAATTATTCTAATTGTAGGTCAAAGCATGTGCAAAAATGCCTATGCCTGCATATTATGGATAATTCCTGGAATGTGAGCTATTACTCTGCACCTTTCTTTCCACTCAAAAATGCATATGAAGAATACAAGAGAATACAAGAAACTGAGTGTGAATTATAGGCATAATCTTGGATATGCTCTAATTTTTTACCAAAAGTATATTATTTATGAAGTCTAAAGTATCTATAACTTCTCTGCAAATGGATTTTGCTGGGATAAAACACAGCACCATGAAAACCACTGACTGTGGTATAAAATGCAAACCTCAGTAAGACCCCCAGAGCCCTCTATGATGCAGCAGCATGTGCAGTGCCCAGCCAGTGCTGGGATATCCCCGTCTCTGTCCTCTGTGAATGCTGTCCTGTGGAGTTACGTGCCAAGGCAGCCCTGAGCCTCTATCCAAATGCACCTCTGGCAGCTTCTGCTACTAAATCCTATTCCAGGTATATGAAATACTGGACTTCCCAAGAGGTCATGCAGCTTCCCTTCTCACCTTTGTACATTCTCTTTCCTCTGCCTGAAGTTCCCCTCAGTTATTCATTTGAATGCTATGTGTCAATTTTATCAGGTTTGGATAAAATTCAATACAATTTAAAAATATATATATTTGCTGAACTTAAATTTCTATTTTATAGTTTTAGAAAATGGGTAAGAGTCAAAGAAGTGACTGGTTTCCTCCAGATGAATGCTCCCCCTGCTGCCAGGACAGAGCTTTCCTGGAGCCCTGGGAACGCCACTCTCCCAGATGCCTCTTTCCCCAGCTCCAGTCTCCCTTCATCCTTCCTCCCACCTCCCATTACAAGCTAGAGGGTGTGATCCTGTCTGTGAAGCCTTCTTTCCATAACACAAGACTTGACCTAGCAGGTCTGGGTTGGACCCTGGTTCTGTGGCTTGCTCACTGAGTTACTTTGGAGCCTTAAGTTCATCTTTATGTGGCAACTTTAGCTACTTCACACAATGTACCACAGTATTTTAACTGTAAAATGTCATACAGACATTATAGTTACTGTTAGGCATTCAAAAGGCTATCTTGTTCCATGCAAGTTAAGCTACTTATGTTATTACAGTGAAACCTGAAATATCCACCAATTTAGAAGGGGGATAGTTTGAATTAGTTAAATTTGAGATTATAGATTTTTCTTTAAAAGATTTGATTACATTACTTTTAACTACACACAGCAATTGTCAGCAGGGAATAGAAATGACTGGCCCTAGCCCTACCGCAGGGAGTGTGCTACTGGCCTTTGAAGACTGGGAACCAACTGTGCTAACATACTGCAGAAATGACCTCGTAGAGACACAGTGAAAACAAGACTTCAGAGAAAGGTACTCTGCACCTGCTTAAACCAAAAACTACAGCTAGTTAGAAGACTATAGAATAGTCAGTACAGAAGAATGAATAATACTTGGAGAAACTGCAGACTATTACATAGAACAAGTATTCCTGTCACAATCTTATTAAAACTCTGATTTTTAATAGCTAATCACCTTTAATACAACTAGTATAAAGTTAAGCACATATTGCCCATATGTACATTGTAAAATTATGAAAAGTGAAGTACAATTTATACTGGTCTATGTATTTTGGTTAGTGTTAATCAGTGATATAATAGCATATATTTTACAGTTTACCCAGAATCACTAAAGTCAATCTAAAACAAAAGTGGTGAAATTACTTAACATAATTTTGAATAGTTTTTCCAAAGTCATATACATCAGATTATGTGTATCTTACCAATGTTTCTATTTCTGATATCTGGCAAAATAAACATTAATACCTAAACACTTTAAATTATTGTGCTATGTCTGTTATTGCTACTGTCTTTGACTTACCTCATAAGGTAGTTTATCAAAATATCCATTACTTGGCCCTTCCTTGAGGGCAGTACCGCTAAACTTTTTGTTAAGATTGTCCATTCCACAACCATCCTTTTCTTCATAGTCATCATCTTCTAGATCATTCATGTCAATAAGTGAAGTCTTGAGAGAAAGCACTGGCTTGTCCTTCATACCATGTAATACAACTGCATCTAATTCAGTGTAATAATCCAGAAGAGAACTATTTACTTCCAGCCGTATAAGATTTGTGGGAAAATTTATCTGCTTAATACAAGGCTTAAACTGGCGAGCCTGGGAAGCATTCACCTTCGTAGGTCTCTCTGACCAAAGAATCTCCCATCTGCCAAAGAAAGAAACTTCCCTATTATACAGTTTAGAATGAGAGTCACTGTTACCTCAAGGTTATGGTCCACGTCTAACAACCTATGAAGCAAAGGCATTAACTAAAGTGAACAGAATCAAACACAAGTATTGTTCCTAAGACATGAAAATACTTTAAACATTAAACGCCACAGACCTTATTAAAATATTTTAACTGCTTAAATTATTTTTACAACACCTTAGAAAGTCCTTTTTGGCAGATTTCACACTGGTCAGTTTAAAACCAGAACCGGTAGTTAGTAATATGTGAAGAACACCATTTGGCTTTAAAGGAAAAGTAAATGGAAAGTAAGAATAAAGCACCAGCATAAAGCTGTCCTGTGTGTGTGTCCTAAACCAACTGTGGAAACTGAACTGAGTGTCCTGACTCACAAAGGGCTCCTTTTTCCAGCTTTCCCCTTCTGCTACTGATACAACACAAACTCAAAACGCTCATTATTTTTTATTTCTTTTATCCAGTCATGAAGTTCTGTCAAACTTTTCATGAAACTGTCCTTTTTATTTCACCTTCTCCTGAATTTCCATTATTGTCACCTTTTAGTCATCCTTGCATCCTCAGTACCTACCAAATATCTCACACATAACAAGTCAATAACAATTTTTCCTGTTCCTCCAAAATGAACTCTCACTTTCCAGCCAGATTAGCCATTACTTTCCAGATAATAAACTTATTTCTGCCTTTGTACCTTTGCTCATGATGTCTCCCTCCAATGACACCCGACCTACAATTATATGCCCATCTATTCTTCAAGGCCCAGCTCATATTCTGTCTGCTCACATAAATTTTCTTATAAAACAATTCTCAAAAAGTATCTATTCTTCATAACATAGCATCATTATATATATATTCTTACACATGTCATAAGTAACTGTTTCTCTAATGTTTCTTAATATATCAGAGAAAAATTAAAATACAGACAAAATGCTACAATAAGCATCTTCCCTCTATTTCCATTTAGCTAGCAGAATTTTTTAAACGAAGTTTTTATGTCAAAGACTAAGAATAGTTTTAAGTCTCTCAATATATTCTACAGACTGCTTTCAAAGAAGCTTATGTCAATAGCTTATAAGAATGACCACTGACAGCATTGTTTTTTAAAATAATATCTTATTTCATGGTGAGCCATTATCTCCACATGACATAATTCATAATTCACTGATTATACATTGAAAATGTTTTCAATCACTTATTAATCATATGAGGGTTTTTTTCCCTTCCAATGTATTGCCAGTTTGTTTCCTTGGCCCAATGACCTATGAAGATCTAAGCAAAACTGACTGTGGCAAGGCATTTAGGAACCCAAAATAGACAAAAGAGAGTGAAACTCAGAGGAGAAATTTGAACCAAAACTATAGAAGTCATTGTACAAATAACCCTAACGGATGGAAGCAAGAGAGGCGGAGAGCACCAAGTTTGGGAGAATGGACAAGGGAAGGGCACTAATTTCTACCTTTAGAGATAAAAGCCTAAGGCAGAGATCAATGGTGACGGTAGTAAACATATCACTAACCAAACCAGTAGGAAATTTTGCAAGTACTACAGGACTTTTTATAGTCACCCATATTTGCTAGTTTCACTGACTCTCTCCTAAAACCAAAGTAAAAAGCCTGTTAGTATTTGTATTCGGGCACAGCGCGAGTAGGAATGGAGATAGGTCCACTCCATAACCAAACTTGGGAGGCAGGGAAAGAGTTCTAAGAACAGAGCAGGTTGTAGCTGTTTAAAAGGCAGGCTGGACATCTTTTCTTCGTCCTGTAACAAGGCAGAAATGCAAACTTGAAATGCCCGCCTAGACCCAAGAGGTGCCCTTGGAGCTGAGCTGCAGAACTCTTCAGAGTTTCTAACACTGGAATTGATTTGAACAGTCTAATGTAGATCTGTGCAGTTAAGCAGAACTAGCCATACAGATACAGAACAGACATAAGAAACATTTAAAACTATGTAGGTGGGAAAATGCATTCCTATTTTTAGACAGTATATGTCCAAGAATCATGGGGTAAAGTGAAACACTGGAGAAAATTCAAACTTTGGTTTTACTCATCCTTTTGTTGCTATTGCAAAATGGTGTCAGTTGATGTTAGAAGAATGTCTCATGTCCACAGCACTACTCAGGACTCTGTGAAATAACTGCCTTTGCTGGGGCACAACACACGTGGACTAAACCAGCCTGTTTTATTGTTTAGCATCAATGAGTTTTTATGGGGTTTAACAGAAATGCTGAATATATAATATTGAGATCACCTCTGACAGATCCTTTGCAGTAAATGAATACACAGACAACACATGTTCTTTATCTATAGCCTGCATTATAATGCAAATTACATGATAAAATATAAGCATAAAGAAAAGTATTGATTACAGGAAAAATATTCTATTTTAATAATGTATTAATCTACTAAAGTCCTTTCTTTCTACCTTGCAAAATGGACAAGGTTAACATGACACTTTAAACTGACTTCCTTAACATTTCTAGTACATTTAAAACATATCAAGATTAATGCTATTCTAGCATCATTTTTGCTTCTGACTTCTACATATATAGCATGAACTATATTATTTAGTTACACATGTCCTAAGTTGTAAAGATAACATACTTGAAATAGAACAATATCATTATCTTACCAGTTTTTTGAAATATTTAAAAATATGTCTAAATATAAGAAACTTTCAAATATCATTAGTTTATTTTGATTTTTTTGATAACCTAAAAAGTAATGAAGAAAAATGATAAGAAGAAAAATTACTTAATAGGTCTGTGGCCATTTGAATTAAGTTAACATTGACTAGGAGACCAACAGAAATTGATTTTGAGATATCTACATTAAAGCAAATTTTCATTTAAAATTCCCTAATAGAATTAGAATATATTATCTCAAAGTTAGAAGGAGAAAGATATCTATTTTATCCAACAAGAGATTATGCCAATGTCTTTTTATTTTCAAAAACTAAAGCCAGAACCTTAAAAATGAGTCAGAAAACAAGCAAGTACAAATAAACGCACATGTGCATGCATATGCTTGTGTGCACGCGCACACACTTTCTGTAAGACAGCCCCAACTTTCTCTAGACCTAAGGCAGTTAATGTGATTAAACTGCTAAAGTCATGTCCTCGGTAGCCCATGTATGTATGTGTTTACGATACCTGCTCACACACTGTATTTATCTACTGGACCAAATCTGACAAACTCTAATGCCCTATGTAAGTTTTAAGGCTACAATATCACATGTGCGAATTGCAGTCTAGAATTCCTTTCAGGCGGTGCTCCAGTCTGCAGTGGGGGCACTTGATCCTGGGATGGTAACACCAATAGCATTCTCTTCACCAGTCCACTTAACTTCTCTTTCTGTAGACCGTACTGAAGGCCTTACTCTGTGTCCAGTGCTGTCTCTTGACTATAGACCTGTTGTTACCCCACTGAGAAAATCTCTCTAGGGCTCCCAGGAAGCAGCAAGCAGACAAGACAGGAAGAGATGCTCCTCAATGGAAACCAGAGAAACCAAGTTTTCTAATGTTTGCAGGTTGAAAGCTAACACACAGATACAAAAAACTTCTTATGAACAAAATTTCTCCTGGGTAGTAAGCATATCTGGTAGCCAGCACAAAGAAAGTGCTCTTGCTCACACTGTTCAGTTCACCAGCTGAAAGTGAAGGAAAAGAGCAGGAAAACAAACAAGAATAGAAGTATTCTGACAGGTGTACCTACTCACTCCCTGTGGCTCAGCCCACCTCTGATGGGAACTAACCAACTGCCATCTGCTTTAAAAAGATTCAACCAGCAAAGGGTCTAGTCAATTCTGATTTAAGTGACAAAATCATGCTTCTTGGCCCACAAAGTCAAGGGGATCAGACCATGACCACTTAAGCAAGTCTGGCAGCAGATTCTCTCTGTGGCAGCCACTTTCTTTCTCCCTGCTTTCTTAACTTCCATATTATATGGTAAAAATGCTTGTAACACTAAAAAAAAAAAACTGTAACACTAAGTTTCATCCCCAAATAACTTCAATCCAATCAGTTTCTTTAATCTGATCTCAACTTGTCATTTTTCTTCCTCCTCTTGTCTCTCTTTCAAGGAGTTACCCTGCGTTACCCTATTTTCTGACTTTTCCACAATTTCCATTAAGATCTTATCCTCGGCACTATGACATTCTATACTATACTTCTTTTTTTCTCGTAACAGGACAGTAGCCAAGAAGTCAGAAGACTAAGATTTTATAGGACTAAATGTTAACTTGTCCTCTTCACTCACTGAACAAAGAAATGCAACTGGACGCAACGGGAAAAGACTGCTTTTAAATTTTGAATGTTCTGGGACTACAAATCCATTTCCTGCAAAGAAATCCCTGAGCTACTCCAATACTCTTCTCTTGTTTGCTAACTACTAAGGTCAGGCAGAAAACTGCGCTCAATTAAAATGGGCAGTATAATCCAGTGGTACCCAAACGATAGTGTGTAATGGAGATTTCCATGACTAAATATGAAAAACATTGGTATATATATAAATATGCACGTTTACACATGCACACATGTACATGTAGAATTGCCAACCATTCTTTACTCAAGATTCTGACCATGTTAATTCCTCGGTATAAACTAGGTTTCTTTTATGAAATGATGGTGATGATAAATGGTGTTGGTATTTCATTTGTCTTTTTAATGTGTGCATTAATCAAAGTTAATAATCTGACAACCCTATATCAGTTCTCTGATAACTGTTGTCATTATTATCATTCTTATTCTTATTATTATTATGTTTACTAGCTCACCATAGCCAACTTTCCCTATCTGTGCTCCACTTAGAGCTCCCAGTCAGTTCTGTGGGCCGATCCTCCAGATCTGCTTACTGTTTGATCCTAAGGGCTTCCACCTACAGCCTTTTTCAGAGAACCGCCTGACTCACCCAGAGAGTGACAGTCCCTGGAAGACTTCCATTCCCCTTCGTCCACCTGCACGCAGCCCAGGACAGAGGACTCCCTAGCAGCTCTGCCTCCAGGTGACTGGGACTTCACAGGCAATCACAGCCTCTCCAAGATCCTCCCCTCCCTACAGTGCTTTCCCTCATCCCGTACAGTTTTCTCCGGGAGCACTTCCCTAACGAATCATTTACACAGGAATCGTCCTCTCTAGGTCTGCTCCCGGGAAACTGGACCCAAGAGCTCCATGGAATGTCAAGACCTGGAAAGCACCAGCCAGACCCTAAGACTGGCACCCTAGGCTGCAGTCTGCAACAGCTTGTTCTCTCCACTCCTGGACTTACCTCACTTCTTCAAACACTAAAATCTCACCTCATGATTTCACCTTTACCTGTGCTGTTCTCTCTCAACCCTTCCCACTCAAACTAAAGCTGCACTCAACTCTTGGGTCTCAGTTAAGTCACTCTTCAGGGAAGACTCCACTGAACCTCACAGATTAGTTTTTCCCTCCACCAACACATGTTCCCTGTCTTCTATGCTCCTCTCGTAGGCTGGCCTGTAAACTCAAAGAACAAGAGCCACCACATGTGTTCCCAGCAGTGACCTGGCAGAGAAGGTGCTCAATCAATGTTTCTGACTGTCTAAAGAAATTTGCTGAAATGTTAAGTTGCTGAATCTGGACAGAAGAACTCTGAGGGTTTTTTTTTCCTGTATATTTTCTTTTTTGGTTCTTTTCCGACAAGTCTTTAAACAATGAAATCTATTTTTTCATAATCAGTGAAATTAAACAGGACCTTTTCCATTCTGCAATAATATAGGTTGGTTACATTTTTGTTCTCTTAAAATTTCATGGTGTTTTCTGTGGAATAAAGCTAAAAATCAGCTAAGCAGCAAATCATAGAGACACATCTGTAAATAAAGTTGTCATTTCAATCACTATCACAATTCAACTCTCAGCTAGGAACCCAAGAGCATGATTTATGCTCAAAATCAGTTATGCAGACAGTCCACTGCAGCTTAGAGGAAAGGTATTACATGTTTCATAGATCTCGTTCCCAAATTTGTTCAGCATTTTTAGGAAAAACGGGATAACTTTGTAGGAAGGAGGCAAAGAATGACACAGTCTAATAAACAAATCTCACATAAAAAGCATCCTACTATCTTCCCTCTCAGAAAAAGAAAAAATAATAATTTATATATTAAAAGAAGCTGGTTTTCTGCTTTAAAAAGAAATTGATTCATTAATAAATCTGTTCACAATGAATCATCAAAATAGTCTGAAAAGAGCCAACAAAGATGATACCAGCAGTTTCCAGCTCAAGTTGCACCGTGCATTTTTTCCTGGTAGGCTGGGGAGGTACTCCCCTGGAGTTGAGGGGACAAGGACTTCAAAGAAGCAGTGTGTCAGCTGGCAGCTGTGCCAGGCCCCCACTCCTCCCCCACCAGCAGCTGAGGTCCTGCAGTTTAACAGGTGCCCACAAACTGCCCTGGGGCTAGAATAAGCTTTCATAATGGTAGGGATTTTTGTCTGTTTTGTTCATTGTGTACTAATGTATCCCCAATACCTAGAACAATGCTTAGCACACGGGAGACACAAAAATATTTAATGAATAAATGAGAACAGTGATATGAAGATCTAAAAACAGGTAATTTCAACAAGTAATAGAAAAAGGGGCAAATAATATGATCAGAGAATTCAAGGAGGAGGAAATATAAATGCCTCTTAAATATGAAAACACATTCAACCTCAGAGATAAAAGAATTTTAATTTGAAGTTAACATGAGGTAACCTTTTTCACCTACCAAACTGACAGAAATGTTAAACACATTCTGTAGGTGAGGCTTTAGCAAAATATGTATGCATATACATTGCTAGTGGGACTATACAGAGGTAGAGCCTCTTTGGAGAGAAATGTGGCACTATGTATTAAAATAACAAATGCACATACCCTTGGTCCAGCAATCCTTCTGGCAACTTATCCCACACACATACTTGCACACATGTGAAGTGACTCGTGACAAGGTTCTTCATTGCATTAATGTTTACAATAGCAGAAGTATGGGAACAACTAAATACCCACCAGCAGGGGTGTGGTTAAAAGTTGGGGTACACATACACCATGCATTACTTGCAGCTGTAGAGAAGAATGAGGAAGCTGTCTTTGCACTTACCTGAAAAGATCCAAAACATACTACTAAATGAAACAAATATGGTACACAACAGTATGAATAATATGCTTATTTTCGTATATAAAGAAAATAAAAACATATTTGTATTTGTGTATACCTGCATAAAGAAACTTTGGAAAAATACAAAGAAAGTAAATCAAAGAGGTTTCTTTGAGGGAGGGGTGAGTCCTAGGCACACGGAGAACAGGGTACATACGAGACTGCATTAGGTACTTTTTAGATCATTGAACCATGTGAATATATTGCCCAGTAAATAACTGTATTTAAAAAACAAACAGGCTGAACTACAAATATAAGAGAGACAGAGGAACCTCTATGTGAATTAATGATGTAAATAAATAGGCTTTTAGGGAAAATGCATGAATTACTTAAGGCAACACTTATTTTTAAATGAGTATGCTTATTACAAAACTAAAAAGCTAGTGCCCTAAGGACCTCCTCTAAAGGATCACTCAATAGGTCTACTTTGAATTACTCAAAGTATTTAAAAGCAGTAACACAATGCCTGTTTGAAAATATATTAGAAGCCATATTTCGTACTAACTTCTCAGATTGGCCCGTATTCCAACTAGTTCAAATCAGCTTTTTGCTTACGGTAAATTCTGTGACACACAAATCTCATGATCTACGAAAATTACGGTGTGAGGTGTTAGAGGTATAAAGAATGCATTACATCTTTACATGTGTAATCTTTTTCCCTATCAGAAAACTAAGAAAATTTTAAAAATAAAATTTGTTTACATTACTTAAAAGAATGCTTCCAATAAAAAAGACCTCCAACACTAAAACAACCAAACCATTCAGCCATATAACTTGGTCTTTAAAATACAAGTCTTACCTTACTTCAGCTGGTGGACTTGGGGAATAGGGATTTGCGGAACAAGCTAGAATTCTAATGACTGCTCCAGGATGATAGGTTTCCAGAACATGAACAGCTGTAGGATACACCTGTTGTTCAAAAGTAAGTTCCACATAATCTTGGCTCTGAAAATTAGGGGGCGTCCTCTTGAATGGCAAGGAAGCACTAGGGCACTGGTCCCACCATGTTCCATAAGTTCGAAACACAGCTGTCTGAGTGAAGTCACCAGAACTTGGGAATACATTAGGTACACCTGCCAAATTCCACATGGTGTAGGACATACTATTCTCACTTCCATAATGGGAACTGAAATCCACTACTTCTTTTGCATACTGGACCACCTCTGCATTGAGAGGGGAAGTCCGGCTGTTTGATTCTACAGTTCTATGGCTGTTCATCATTTCTCCTCTTGCAGCTGTCCTGGCTCGGCGCCGAAGGCATATATAATAAAACATAGTCAGAACTGTTAACATGGGAAAGACTGGTGACATCTAGATGTGAATTATGGAGCTTCAAAAGGTCAGGTGTCCTCAGTAAGAAGCATGAACTCTTTGAAGGATGTTCTAAAAAATGAATGGCTTGGTGAAGTAAAATAATTTAAATAAGCAGAAAAAAAAAGGCATGGATAAACAGGCTTTTTAATCAATGTAATTTCCCAGAATGAAACTGAAAAAAACAAAATTCCCTGTAAATGTGAATCTCTGGCATAATTTATCTAATATATTTTTAAGAAACCTAAATATTGAAAATGTACATAATTTTATGCTATATGGGAAGCAACACTGGGATTATAAGGCAATGGAAGATGTGTGGTCTGAAAAACTCAACTTTCTACACTATTATAACTACCTTTCAAGAAATACTAAGTCCTTGAACTTTTAAAACTAAATTATTTAAAATACATGGTGAACCACTAAAAGACACTGTTGTAGATCCAAAATATTCATAGGCATGGAATTTCACATTTTAACAAATGATTCCCTATTGTCAATTATTACTCACTTCCAAACATGCTAAGTACAGATTTCACATTACGGGAATACAGTTTTCTGGAGCTGCCAGTTAATCCAGACCAACTAAATTAACTGCCTCACACATCACAGATCACCAGACAGTGTTTAATTTATAATTCGTAGCATTATTTGTTAGAACAGTCCGCGGCTGGCTGGCATCTGGTTTGTGGCCAGCTGCTCTTAGAAATCACTCACCCCAGAAAGAATGGTCACAGCATACACACAGGAAATGCAAAAGTTGGCACTCATCCATGTGGCCTGAAAATTGCATGCTGCTATCAGGTACAAATGTTGAAATGTTACATTCTTTTACCTATAAGACAAGAGTTTCAGAACATATTTTTGTTTCCAACTTAGGAAATCAAATATCCCAAAAAGATTATTATTACAGATAAACAGCTACTTATTAGACATAGAACTTTCAAACTGAACAGGTCATATTTTTCTCTATTTTCTGGATAATTTTGACTAATTAATGCATTTAAAAATTTTTATGATGGATGCAATAAATATATAATTGTGAACCTTTTCAAGGGTTGCAAACCTGTAGCTTGTGGGTCAAACTATGCCAGCAGACATATGTTGTTGGGACCAAACACTGTTTTTTTAAAAATGTGGCTGAGTTTGCAACCTTTAACAACAAAGAGAGGCCTGAGCTCTCTGGGTGACTGTTATTATCCCCCACCGGCTCTTCTAGTTTACAACACAGTCCTGACCTCAGTCCACACTGAGTAGATAACCTCTTGTCTCTACGAACAAGGATATTAAACATACTCATCTTTGTACCCATAAAATCTGAGTTTAACTTCTCCTAAGTAAAAGAAGAGGAATGTACCAACTTTTGTTTAGCAATGTGTTAGCCTTTCAAATGTTAGCACTAAGATTATAAAATATTAAAGGTCTCTTCCCCTCAAAAACACCCGTTTTTATCTTACCTACAAGATAAATCTAAATTCCTTGGTTTGATGTTTTAAGGCTCTTCTCAAGCTAGACCCAGCTCTTCTTGTCTAACCCAGTAAATTCAATCAACTTCTAAATACCCTTCACTTTTTACTGTAAGTCTCACTACCTCTCTGACTACTTTTCCAACCACTTTATCCCACATAAGCAGACTTATGTTCTGGCACCCACAGGCACCACCTTTGTATTAGATATAAACCCCAGCTCCCCAAGGGTCTATCTTAGGACTAGCTTCTTAAAGGAGAGAATCTAGTTAAAGATCTTCATTTCTCAAAGTACTCAGTACATAGGAAGCACAAAATATTTGACATGTTGATATAAAGGTCATGAGCAAACAAAAAAAATATGGGTCTAAAATAATTTAAATTACTTAACAGCATCTTTCTGCCTCTCAATCCCAGCCAGATCCAAACACACTGAAATGCTTGACAAAATATAACCAGTAAAACAATAAATAGAGAGCTGAGCTTGAAACAAGGAAAACCCACAGTGAGAAACAAAAAGGAAAGTTAAAGAGCAGAAAACAGGAGCTGAAGCTAGTATGATTCGAAGAACTAGTTATAGGCCTAATGGTTATAAGGGGCTTTTTTTAACACCTAGACCAAGAGGTTATTTCAAGCCAGAGGTCACATGTAGAAGGTCTTTCATAAAGCTCAAGGAAAGATCAACCTCTAAAGAAACCAGGAATGTGAAAGCTTAGCTCACTGGCCAGGAAGCCCAAAGAGATATGACACCAACTTACGTAACTGGGGAAAGTCACTGGAGGGAAATCAGAGGCCTAACGGGCATGGTTTAGAGTTCCTATCCCAACCCCAAGCCAAACATTTTTAAAAGAAGTAGTGCTGAGCTGATGGAACTTTCGGACCTAGTAGGGGCAGATGTGGAGCCTCTCTGCACGGACATTTCCACAACACAGGATGGACTAACCCTAACTGAAGACACATCACAGTAAAAACTTACAGACCATGAGAGGAAATGAGACACGACAAGGGGCAGTCGGTAGGAAGACTCACTAATGGGGGAACCTGCACCCCAGGAACAAGGAATAACACAACCATCTGCATAAGGCTTTTTCTGGAGAAGAGTAACAAAGCCTATATGAAAATAAATAAGGGGTTCCTGCAGCCCACGTCCCTAGGGATGAATGTATCACAAATAACACATCAGACTCATCTCATGATGTACACCACAAGGGCTGGAGTACAGGTCATGTTATAAATGTGGGGAAACACAATTACCTAATATATCACTTCTCTATTCAAACATTTCACCTTCCACAAGTATATGTCTATCAAAAATACTGTTTTACAACTGCATAAATCTCAAATCTTTATCACCAGAATTTGAAATGCCATGGCTCTTTCTCTTACTGTGTATCCTTTATTTCAAAACAGGCCCCCAGGTAAGTTAAATAGGGCAATTTTCCAAAGAAGTCACTTGGTCCTTCTCTTTTTTAAAAGAAAAAGAATTAATGAAATAATTTAACCTGCAGAAATGAAATTTGGGAGATAAAGAACAATGTACCAGTATCCAATATGTACAAGTATCCAATGCAATTGACCAATCAGCTGATTGGAGAATGTGGAGGTTTTACTCCTGGGTATCTTCAAGGGAAGGATAGAAGACTACCTGCCAAGGTGGATGGATGAGTCTGTATAATCTTGGAACATTGCCTCTCACACCAAAGTTTATAAATGGCCTCAACTGAGCACCTTTAACTTTCTTCACAGAACTGAATTTATCAGAAAGTAAAAGTTTTATAAAACCGAAGAAACATCTGCAAAATAACATATCATCATTCATGTGAATGTCCACAATCATTCTGGGCAAAAAGATTGAGACACACTGTGAAAGCCAAATTCTACTTGACATACCAAGCCGCACACTTTACAACTGCTCCCAGCCAGCTTTTACCATTGTAGCCTATGGGATAATATCAAAAGCAGCAAAATTGTCAGATGGGCATTATCATTTTTAATCTATGCTACAGTTAAATAAAATTTTGCATTGAGGCCACTTACATAAAAGTGAGTTATCAACTGTAAATGTACATATTATTATTCAAACTTCTGTGTAGAAAGAAATGTAAAGGGATACTTTTTTCCAACTATACGTAACAATGATCTTTAGGGTTAATTTTTGCTGAGATGAAGTTAAATATGACAAAAGAAATTTTTCAAAGAAGGAAAAGCAGTGTACAGTACACTGAAAAAGCAGATATATTTATTCTCTTGCCAGCAATACTATTTGGAAATATGCAATGAAGTTGAAACCTGTTTTTGAAAATAAACAAGGCACAGAAATAAAAAAGGGAAATGTGCAAGTCCATTGGTAACATCCTTTACTGATCCTCAACTTCTTTCCAGTCAACTAAGATGATACAAAAAGTGTTTTGGGAGTGGGAAAAAACATATGGAGAAAAAGAATAGCTCCCTCCACTTTTCCCTGGGAAGAGAAGCTGCAAAGGGGAACAGAGCCAGAGTCTCAGGACTCCCACGTGGGCAGCAGTCACCAATGCAGAGGTCCACACCGTCCATGTACTGTCTGGACTTCTGCCAAGGTGTGGAGGCAATGTGTGATAGCCAGTGAATATCCCAATGGGTAAGCAACCAAATGCAAAAGATACAATAACTCTATTTCATGAGGAGAATGGGACTCAAAGACAAAACGATTTTTCCCACCTGGCACAAATAAATAAATATTAGTCTGTTATATTAAATTTATCCAAAAGGGTGACAATGAAATACACCTTGGGAAGACATTCTTTTACACTTTATTCAAAATGCTACTTTAATTTTAAGGATTCTCACAACATATAAAAATATTATATTTCATTTAACAAAATGTTAGAAATAGGATGATTATTATTTTATTAGTTTAATACAACCACTTATCAACAATTATTATGTGGTAAGAAATTCTCTGCAACACCCTGAACTTTTATACTAACATAATCCATACAAAACAACTGGCATTTTAACTTGTATCATGAGACATTCGTACTCCTTGGGAAACAACTAGCTTTACACGACATAATTTTATTACAATACAACTTTATTTTCAACTACATCTTTCATATTATAAAATGCTTAACAAAGTTAAATAATACAATTACAGAGAAAGCAATAATGGTGGGAAAGAGAAATTAAGAGGCACAGACAAGGGAGAACATATGTTTACTACTGAGATTTGAAGTGAGATGGGGAGGCGATGAGGCGGAGAGAAGCAGGATGGCAGGAACTGCGGGGAAGGGAGCTTGCTCTTCGGCAGAGGAAGGGGGAGGAAGGTAAAGGACTTCCTGTGAAATAAACAAAAGGAGGCGATAGGAATGAACTCAAGCTATGACAGGGCCAGGGCCAGGGCCAGGTCCACTGTGTGAGGAAAGAACCTGGAAAACAAGTTGAATGCAAAAGACGATTCTCAAATTGAAGTGAAGAGATATAGGAAAAGATAAACAGGCTAAGCAGTAAGGCAAGTCATGACACAATTCTTACTTGCAAAACAGCCCACAGATACATGTCAAGGAAATGACAGAAAAAACGAGGACTTAGGCAGATTTGTAGCATTGTACCAAAATGTAATGAAGTGCGTGTAACGTGTTAGCAAATCAAGAGAAAAGGACAAACCTTAAATGTTACTGCTTCTGAATCCCACTGAAACTGATCAAGAGACACTCTTTTGAGGAAAGAACCCTTCTGGTTGAGTCTAGAAGCCAAGACATTGGGTGCATGGATGAAAATATCAATCAAGGAGAGTGGAATTGTTTTTGAATTTCGTGCAGCAGCTGACGCTCATAACCAGCCCACTTTTCCGCCTGCCCCCTCTAGGCTTCTAGGTCACCGCATGCTCTTCTATCTCCTTCCCCCTGTCTGATAACCTCTTCGCAGTCTCCTCCCTGGGTCTTCTTCCTTTTCATTCTCAAATATATACAAGGAGCAAAAAGGGACACTTGTTTTTTTATAAAATGATTCACAAGAACATCCCACATACTTTGGCACCCATTTTCTCTCTCTCCCTTCTACGTCCACACCCTGCCGCGCCTGCCATTGCCACACCTGAACATCTCCCTTGCTCTCAAGTGCACCTGCACTTTTGACCTCAGCATCTCCAAGTCTTCCACTGAGGCTGGGCTGCTCTGGAATATGCCTTTGCTCTTCCTCTGCTTGGTATCCTCTTACTCAGGCTTTAAGGTCGGGTTCAGACCTTATCCACTACCCACTTTTTCACATGCCATTTCTTACATGCTGAGAATTTCTACCCTAATTCCTCAAGTTCAGAGACTGTGTAATTATAAGTACATCCCAGGGCCTAGCACATGCCAATATATGCTCAATAAAGATTTATTCTATTTTTTGAATTTTGGCAGAGTAGATGGAAAGAGAGAAAATAAACACAGAAATGAAATCAGTGATTCTTTAAGGTACCATAGACCAAAAAACAAAGCAAAACAAAGTTCCATATCTCAATACAGAGAAAAAGAGGGGGCAAATGGATAATAAAAACTAAAACACAATAGGTAAGAATCAAATGTATGGCTTTCCTTGAAGCTATCCAATAAGAAATAGTATACATATTGAGATTCTACTGTTCAAAGAAAATGTAAAAAAGTAGTAACTTCTATTAGTACAAAGGCAGCCCCTGAATACATAAGAGAGACTTGACCTTGGTCACAAAGAAACTGTGATTGAAATTAAAGAGATATTCATGAAAGAGATGACTGAAGAGATAAAAGAAAGCTATTTCTCAAATACAATGATCTTTTTTTTTTTTTAAACACTCCAGGTCTGTGTTAAAACCATTGGGTGAATTACGGGGAACTGAAAAACCTATGGATGGAAAAGAAGTTCTTAAAAAAATGGATAACCTAAGAGCAAGAGGGAAGAGACAGGCCAAGAGAGGCAATAAAATAAGAACAAGGGGAAAAAGACAGGTTGATACTGTTTATCCATCATAATTATTTACATTCCAATGTACTATGCTGAAATAATGTAACCGTGTCAATAAGCATATTGGGATGGGCCGGTAAGACTTTATGTGCCTCCCTCTTCCTCTAAGGAAATTCTCCTCAGTTAAGACATTTTTTTTATGATTACAGTTTTTAATCCACAAGGCCCCGATACAGACTGAATAGGTAGCATTCTTAATTGAACCAAGTGGGTGAACAGGGAGTACAGAGCCTCCCATCCAGCTTCAATGATGCAAAATCCAGGCAAACAGAGCAGCAGCGGAAGGCAGGGGAACCAACCAGGAAGAAAAACCTAATGGCCAAGGGAAAATCTTGAAAACCAAATAGGCAAACAGTACTTCTCTCTCTTTCAGGAATCAAAGTAGGCTTGAAAAATACCAGAAGTATGGAACTCAGTGGGCTCTTCAAATTTTCCACTGAGTTAAGAACAAATGGTGAGAGTAAGCAAGTACTTAGGAATGAACTTGCCAGAAAACAGGGGATGAGATTTAGAATCAATTTAAACTAGAAATTGTTAATGGTTATTTCTGCACAATGTTTTCTCTCTCCTCTTTCTTTCCTAGATTCCCTTTAATAAGCATATCTAAACTTAACAAAATATTTCATAAACATTCTTTAGTAGCAAGTAAAAGGAATTAAGGAGTCAATGTTTTCCCAAAAAAGCAGGTGTAGGATAAGTATATGTGATTTAATACAATGGATATGGAAATCCTCTTCCTGCCCAAGGTACTATCTCACAAGGTGACAAGGAAGGGCATGTTTCTAATAACATGTATGATAATACAAAGCACCATAAATACAGATGCCACTATGCTGCTTTATCTGTATTTTACCCTCTTCTTATTTGTTTAATGATAGGTGAGAATAAGCCACCTGAATGAGAAGAAATGTGAATTTAGAATAACCCTAAACCTTTAGCAGACACATAATATATATTTAACTAAAACCTAAAAATATTAAAAATCTGGGCTATCTTGTTGAAGGTAATTCTAATGGACTTACTGAAGAGAAGGAAAAAACTCTCTTTAGCTCTTAAAACCACAAAGTAAAGGTGAAGTTACTTTAGCCAAATACTAGCTATACATTTTTGTACATTAAAATAAAGAATACTTTACCTAATAAAAATACACTGAATTTACAGTTAGCCTTCCTAAAACTCCAACTGCACAATCCTAGGTATGGCATTGCTAGACATTCATGCTAAAAAAACTATTAACTAAAATGGTGTAATACTGTTAAATTAAGTTTGGGGTATAATTTGCATTCCAAAAATGTACTCCATTTTAAGTGTGCAGTTCAATATGTTTTAGGACACATACCAATGTAACCACTACAAAAAAAAACAAGATATAAAATATTTCCATTGCCCAAGAGGTTCACCAGAGCCCCCTCCCAATTACCTATCCACTCCCTGCACCAGGTAAAAACTGACTGGCTTCTTGTCACTATAAATCAGACTGTCCTTTACTCTAGAGTTACAGAGAAGCGAAATAATACATGTATTCCTTTGTGCCTAATTCATTTTGCTTCAGCATATCTTTGATATTCATCCTTGCTATGTCCATCAGTAGTCTGTTCCTTTCTATTGCTGAATCATATCCATTATATGGACATATCCATTCACTTGTTGATAGACAATTGAGATGTTTCTAGTGCCAAAATGTTTCCAAAGTGGCTGTAGCATTTTACATTCCTGCAAGCAGTATATGAGAGTTCTAGTTGCTTCACATCCTTACCAATAGTTAATACTGTCAGTCTTAAGTCAATCCAGTGGGTGGGTGGTAGTATCTTGTAGTTTTAATTAATTTGCATTTCTCAGTTACTAATAATGAAGCATTTTTTCATGTCCCTATTTGTATCTTCTTTAATTAAATGTCTGTTTTGTCTATTTTTAAAATCAGGGTGGTTTTTTTTTCTTATTATTGAGTCATAAAAGTTCTTTACACAAGATCTTTACCAGCTATACATTTTGTGAATATTTTCTGTCTGCCTTTTCATCACTTGATAGTATCTTTAAACACAAAACTTTTCAATTTTTATTAAGTCCAATATATCATTTTATGGCATATTTTTTGTGTATCCCAGCAAACATTTTACTTAAGAGGAGTATCAAGTACTGTTTCAAAAGGGTAAACCCTGGGAAAGATAGTACTTAATATCTTCAATCTGGGAACAGTTAATTACAGTTTAATCAAATTTTAAGATGATATCAAAATGGACGCTGCAAACACTTTCAGTGGGAATGCAAAATGGTATAGCCACTTTGGAACATTTTGGCATTTTCTTATAAAATTCAACATATCCTTACAGAAACATCCACCAGTCCCACTCCTAGTTATTTACTCAAGTGTACTAGAAATATATTCAAACAAAAACCTGCACACAAATGTTTATAGCAGATTTATTTATAATCATTCTAACCCAGAAACATCCAGGATGTCTTCAACAGGTCAATGGATAAACAGTGATACATCCATACAACAAAATGCTAGTCAGTAATAAAAAGGATGAATCATGGATTCAGCCAGTAGCATAGCTGAATTTTTTTTAAGATTTTGTAAGTGAAAGAAGCCACACCCAAAGGCTACATGTTGTATGACTTCATTTATAGGATACTCTGGAAAAGGCACAACTACAAGGAAGGCAAACACATCAGTGATTGCCAGGGAATTTGGGGAGAAGACAGAGGTTGACTCCAGTGACTGACTACAAGGGGCCACACAAAGCAATCCTTGGGGTGATGAGACTGTTCTGTATGCTTTTCTTTTCAATCTTTGTTTTGGACCAAAACAGAGTCAAGTTGGAGATTTGATACCCCAGTATCAGCTTGTTTATGGGTGTCCTAGCTTACCAGACTGTACCTGACCAGCACACCCTGAGAGACATCTATTAGCGAGCAGGTCCTGCCATTCATTACGCCCAGGGCAAAGTCTGATCACACAGCCACCACCACTCATGTGGCCTCAGGCAACTACCTGACTGAAAAAGCGAATAGTGACTTTCATGATTTCACAGAGATTCCTGACCAGGAAAAAAAATCAGCCACTACAGATCTGCATTTACACAAATGAGGAGAATTAGCCATCCTAAAGACAGGGAAACAAGTTGGGCAATTAGAGCAAATGGTTTCCAATGAAAGTTAATAGAAGAATAGTTTTAAAATAATAATCATCTTTAGTGTGAATTAACAAGGTATAAAATTCATAAAACAAGTATAATTAAAAAAATTTTTTAAGTTCTTCGAAATTAAAAACATGGTTGGCCAACATAAATTTTAAAATAAAATGAACAAAATGCTAAGTGATATAAAACACAAATGCAAGAAACTCAGTACTTATATAAAATGAATTCAAGAATAGACTGAAGCTAGTGAAAATTCAAGGAAATGCTAGAAGATAATGTAATAATTCAGAAATTCTAAAGGAAAAACTGCCTCAAACTCTTATTCACATAGAAAAACCAGCAATAACAAAAAGAAAAATATTTCTGGACATGCAAATGTACTTTCCATAATGCTTGAAAAAACAACTATTTTTTCAAGGGGGAACACATTATATTCAAGTAACCAGTAGCCTTATAGTTAAATCTAAATCATTATAGATACAGTACTGGTAAAGTTCAGAAGGATAGTTGGGGGAAAAAAATACCAGTAATTTTAAAAAGATATCAAGTTAGTAAAACCAAGGATGTAAAGAAGGCAAAGAGTCAGTCTCACCTTATTAAATGGAGGTGTAAGGGCAACACAGTCAGTTGTAGTTGAGTTTAGAAATTTCCAGACGTGCAGGGGAGAAAGGAAAAGTGTAAATATGAATAGGTTAAACTTCCCTATTAAAAGATAAACCTTTGGCACAAAGAACTCTTGTAATGGAACAGTTCTGGATTTGACTATGATGTGGTCACAAGACCTACATAGAATTGCAGAGAACTAAGCACATATACACACGCACACACACACATACACACACCCCACACAAGTAAATGTAAAACTTATGAAATATGAATAAAGTCTGTGGAATTCCTAGGGGTAATATTGAATTATAGTCATTCAAATGTTATAAGAGCATACTGGGTGAAGTGTACACAGAATCTCTCTATATTATGTCTTATATTTGCATGTGAATTATAATTATCTCCAAAAGAAAGTCTTTTAAAAAATGCAAACAAATCAAACTTTCCAATTGGGAAGGGAGGAATGGAGGGAACAATAAAAGTCCAACTATAGGATGTTTGATGTATACAAGAGGGGCAAGTAAAGCCAAATGTAGAATGACTAAAAATAAAGATAAGGGCAATAAAGATCCATCCGGTACACACAAGTGACAAAGACGGCAGCAGGAATACCAGACAGGGCAGACTCCGAGGCAAAAATCATTAATCATTAAAAGAAGATATTTTATATTTAAGAGTAAAACTACTAAAAACAATTAAACTTACTAATCAATAAGGATGAACTTAACCAAATTCATAGTCACAGTAGTAGAGGACATTTTGCTTACTGGTTTTTCAGTTTTGAGAAAACAACAAATAGCTACGTAGTTTAATAAATGTGTCACATTCAAGCAACAGGGAAAGGACAGCTTATCAAAATAAATGTTTTGGGAAAATGTCCAGACACTTTTAAAAGTAAATTTAGAATATTATCATAGCAAACTTTTTTTAAAAAACCTAAATATATGATACAAAATACCCAATCAGAGAATATGTACAAAATATTAATGACCTTGGGGTAGAAACTCAGAGGTCATAAAGGGAGAGAATAACAGAACTGACAACAAATATTATCAGGATTTCTATATAGCAGAAGTTCCCAGAAACAGCATTAATAGACTATGAAAAAATACTAGTAAATAGTGTACCAAGTTATTAATAGCCACTACATATAAAGAGCTATCACAAGTCAATAAGAAAAAGAGGAACACCTCAACAAAAAACTAAGCAAAGAATATGAACAGGTTAAGTAACAAAAAAATACAAATGGCCAAAAAACATTTATAGATATTCCACTCTATCAAGAACCAAAGAAATAAAAAATTAAAACAGCATTTTTCATCCA
Source organism: Smutsia gigantea (assembly GCA_032199065.1). NCBI lineage: Eukaryota > Metazoa > Chordata > Mammalia > Pholidota > Manidae > Smutsia > Smutsia gigantea. The sequence goes on along the minus strand of JAVSCE010010715.1, from coordinate 69,850 downwards.
GAAAATTACTAAAATACAAAAAATGATTACACCATCTTAATGATGTTTTGAGTCAATGCTACACAAGCCTCTCACATTCTGCGTGTCTTATAAAGCAGAAGCACCTCTGGCCTTTGTTTCAGATTACCTTTTATAGGTGTCTATACAGCAAACATCCATGGCAGATAGATTTCCCTGGGAGAAGAGGGCACGTTTGTTTACTATCTGGCATAATAAAGATAATGTTTCTCTTAGGGCAAAGGTTAAACAGGTTTACTTGCAGCCCATTATTAAAGACTCAGGTTCCCTAAACTCCCCGTTCCTCTCCTGTAATGCAATCTACTGCATATGGTAGCTTCACCCAGCCCTCATGACATTACCCTGCAGAAACTGGGGCTCAAGGAAGTGGCACAAGAAAATGAAAATGCTCTGGCTACTGTTACTACTGCGGTTTGTCCCTGACCCAGGAGCCTCACATCTGCCACTTTCCATGAAACTGTCAGCTTATACGTAAAGTAAAATCTCAGACCCTCAAGAATTTCTGGCAATGATATGGCAGTGGCAGCACTCTTGTAAATTATATAAATTTATTCTTGCAACAACCTTTTGAAGAGAATATGGCACAATCATAATTTAAAATGTATATAGCCTTTGACCCAGCTCTTGTCTAAGCATTTACACTGAAGAAATAAACTAACTTGCAAATACATACATAAAAAAATGATCCCTGTAGTTTTGTTTGCAGTAGAAATAAATCTGAAATAGCCTAAATATCATCAGGGGATTGATTAAACAAATTCTGGGTTATTCCTACAATGAAATGCCAAAAAGATTTTAATTGGAAGTTACAGAAAATTATATACAGTACACTGCCATTTATGAAACAAATGTGAATTTAGATACATTTCCTTTAATGTCTGGAAGGAGACAGAGAACAAATGATTAGTAGTAATGATCTCTGGGAAATGGGGTTCTGGGGTAGGTGGGACACAACACTTTCACTTTTTCCTCTGGCTATTTCCAAACCAGCTGACCTTTTCCAGTAAGAATGTATATGTTATTTCATAATCTAATAAAATTTCTAAGTATCTATTTCAGCAACACTTGAAAATTCATTATATCCAGTTGGGATGTCCAGTTGAGCTGGTAAAAAAAAAAAATGGACATGGGGCTGTCCCAGAGATCACTTATAGGCAATTATCCCTTAAGAGCTACTGAAACCAGGTACAGAATGTCCAGAGTCATAGCTGAGAAGACACACTACACTTCCTGACACACAATGCAAAGTCAAAAGACATGCAAATTTTGAATTGAGCTGCTTCACTATCTGAGGAGCAAGGCTACATGGTGAGCTCTCAGTTGCAAGAGAAGGGATTTATTTAACAATGGCTAAGCATTCAAATGAACATGGAAAAGGCAAGCTAAAAATTAATAACTTCAAGAATAGACAAGAAACTAAAAGAAGGGAAAGGAGTAAAAAAGGAAATCAACTTCCCCAATAAAACTGTTCAGTCCAAAATTTTTAGTGGTCTACTATGCCAGGCACTGTTTGGATCATGAGACATTAAAACATATTATAAAGCTAAAGTACCAACAGCAGCATAAGTACAGAAAGCCACAGGTCACTGAACAGTTCAGAAAAAGTCCCAAGAATAGACACGTGTTAGAGCCCAGGATAAATATAGTATTTGTTATCAGTAAGGGAAAACAGAATTCAACAGATGATGGGGTTACTGGCTAACAACTTGGGGAAAAAAAAGAGCCTGCCTTCCTTCCTCACACTACATACAGACTAGTTGAGGTGGGTTAAAGAGTTAAATACGAAGATTAAAATGTCTTCATTGAAAGTAACAGGAGAAAACAGGTGGATTTTTACATACACGATTGATATGGCAAAAGGTCTTATAAGGACACCAGGGTTAGCTCCATCGAGTTAAGGTGAAGAAGGATGATCACAGGAAAATTAAGAAAATTAGGCAATAAGCCTAAAACAGTAAAGAAGGAGGGGTAGTTTTTGTCCACAGATCATATTTGAAAGTAAAAGATAACCAACCAGTTAGCCATATTTTAAGATGTCATTTTACAGAAGACTATATTTGCATTACTGGATCATGGCATTAGAAAGGAGACATTAACCAGTTTACATTGAGCTGATCTGATTTTCCAAGCCCAAAACAGAAGGGAAGAACATGAAAACGCAAGGTTCAGAAAAGCTAAGATCTGGGACAGTTTTTTTTTTTTCAGAGTTGGTACCCATTCAGAATGGAAAGAATCCCCTTCAGTGAACCATTAGGGTGCCTACTATGGGAGTGATGCCGTTGCCTCTAGAAATGCACTGTCCCTTCCCTCCATGAATTTGACATCTAACAAAGTAATAAAGGAGAGTTGTAGGAGCGTTGATGCAGCAGGAAAATCTCCCTCCACTTAACCAACAGGTACGATGTTGTAGTGTAAGACGACAGAAGCATGCAGTGCGCTTTCAGCATAAAATGTGCCTATATTCTGAATTTAGGAAGACAAGGAGTGCACAACAGGAAGCAGTAAAGGCAGCGTGTGTCCTGGAACAGACCCATCGCTGCAGCTGCCGTTAGGGAATTCTCCAGGGCATAAATCAGCCACGGTATCCTGCCAATGCAACTACCTGACCACAGGTCTATACCACCTTTACTTTCTATTTGTATATTTCAATCAGCCAAATGCATTCCGAGCTTTGTGGCATGAGCACGTGGGCAAATATCAAGAAAACCCAAAACCATTCCCACTGCAAACGGGTTGGCAAGGAGGCCGAGGGGATAGTTATTATCACACTACACTCTAAGGACACCCCTCGACGTAGAAACAGGGTAGCTGCCGGGTATGTTATGGCAGTCCTGCAGACACCGGCCTGATCAGTCAAAACCCCGTGGGCTGCCGGAGGGAAATCAAGCTGGCATGCACGGGCGCACCACGTCCAGGTGGGCTGGCGGCCCAGGCGGAGCTGCAGACAGCGCAGCCCGCCGACACCGCGGTGTAAACCTGCGCCGCGCACGCCGGGGCGACGCCGCGCGCCCTGCGGCCCGATGGTGCAGAGGCAACGCCCGCGCCACGTAGGCTGCTTTCGGGGTCCCCAGGAAGCGTCGCAGCGCGGGGAGGGCGGCCGGGACCTCAGCCCGCGCCTAGTCTCCCCGAAGCGCGGCGCTCGCCCCAGGCCCGGCCCTGCCCCAGCGCCCAGGGAGGAAGACAGACCCGCAGGGGTTAGAAGTAAAGGAAGGGCCGTACCCTGCAGGGTCCGGGAGAGGCGCGCGCCGTGGGCTCCACCAGCAACCCGGCGGCGCGGGGAGGCCGGGGCGCGGGGGCGGTTCCCACAGGCCCGCGCAGCGGCGGACGGCGGCGCGCGACCCGGAAGTGGGCCGCGGAGGCCGCGGGCGGGGCGGAACCGGAGGAGGCGAGAGGGCGCTGCCGGCGCAGGCGGCCCCCTCCCGGGCCGGGGGGCGGAGTTTACTCCAGGCCTCCCCACTCCAGTCGTGCCCCGCCCCGTAAATTGTCCAGTTTGTCTCCCGCCGGCAGCGAATGCACATCAGCTGCGGGAAAGATCCCTTCCTCTCTCCAGCCTACATCTGTAGCGTATCCCTGTTCGGCTTCGGTCCAGGGTTGGTGGGTCAGATGAGTCATAGATTACAGGTGGTAAGGACCTCCGAGGAAAAATAGAACATAATTTATAAGCACTCTCAAGGCATAATTCACCAAGTTTGCAAACCTCTCTATCCCAGATACAAATCCTTCCTGCAGGCTCATTTCTGTCCCAGCATTCGGGAGCCCGGATCATTACCTTTGATGGAAAAGATGCTCTCAGGGTCTCCCTTTCTCAGTCTCTGGTATTAACTGGAAAAACAATAATGAAGAGATGAGCTGAATACGAAACTGAAGGTGTTTAAAAGGAGTTGTAACATAATCCCCAACTTCCCTTGAGTGTGGGCAGCACTTAGTGACTTGCTCCCAAAGAATATGAGAAAGAAGGAAAAATCACTTTATTGTGGAGAAACCTGGTGAGTACTGACTGCCTTAGCTAGATGAAAGGTAATACCATCGGTGATAAACCAAATTTATAGCATGCACCCTGTTGTAAGAAGGGCACTTCATCTCTATGATATTCTTCCTGAAAAACCCATGAACCTAGCCTAACCTAAGAGAACATCAGAAAACCGGGTATCCTAGAAAATACCTGAACAAGCTGTCAAGTTAATTTTTAAAAAAAAAGGAAAAACTGAGAAATTGTCACAGACCAGAGAGGGACTTAGGAGACAAGACTACTAAATGTAATATGGTATTTTGAATGGGATCCTGGAACATGAAAAGGCCATTTGTGGGAAAAGTAGTGAAATGGGAATGAGGAGTGGAATATAGTTCATTGTACCAATGGTGGTTTCCTAATTTTAACAAATATATGATTGTATTATAAGATGTCAACAACAAGGGGAAGTGGGTGAGTGCCATACAGGAACCCTCTGTACCATCATTGCAATTTTTCAGTAAATCTTAGTCTATCCTCACATCAAAAGTGGATTATTAATAACAATGTAGTGTGTTAATAGGTAAATAAAACTGGCCCATGATGGTTGCCGGTGAGACTTAATTGATGGATGCCTTTAGGGGGCTCAGACCCAGTCTAACTACAGCTGTTTCTCATTTCTAAACAAACTTTTCATCAAAGTATAAAATATATTCAGAGAAGGACATAAAATATGAGTGAATTTGATGAAAAGTGAACATACCCATGTATTCACCACAGGTCAAAAAAAGATAATTTTCTGATAAAGCTAATTGTGTAAATAACAGATAAAGCCCTCAGAAGTCCCCCACTTGCTCTCCTAAATCTCTACCCTCACTCCTCCCCAAAGGTAACCATTATCCTGACTTCTAATACCAGAGATTAATTTTTCTAAGTTTTTGCCTATATGTAGATGAATTTGTACATTATACACTCTTGAATCTGGCTACTTTCTCTCAACATTAGATTTGTGAGACTTTTCATGTTGTTGAGTGTAGCAGAAGTTTCTTGAATTTCTATTGTATATGTTTATAAGCTATCCTGCTCCTAATGGACATTGAGCTGTCTTCAGTGTTGATTATTAGAAACAATGCTGTTATGAACATTTTTATCCTTATCTTTTGTTGAACATCTTTTGCACACCCCTCCATACATTTTCATCTCCTTGGTATCTAAGAGATGTAGTAGTTGGTGGTGTTACATGGGTTTTTTTTTTTTTAGTATTTTGTTTTTAATGGTACTTATAGTGCTCTTGGGAAGTATGTAAGTTATATTTAAGGAAAGCAAAAGACAAAGACTAAGGCCATGTTCCATTTCTGTGACTAGATGGTCATCATTGTTCCATGTACCCTCCCTCCCATCTTCTCAGGAACCATGCCAGTCCCATGTTGTTGGCTGGGCAGAAGAGCCAAAGGAGGCCAACGAGAAGGGCGATGCTTATCAGTTAGTGATGGCGCTGACTTAATGGGTGAATTAATTCCTAGTTATTTAATGGAATGTTGTTAGGAGCTGAACAGCAGCCCACGCTGTAACAGCGCTATAACAAATTTAAAAAGTCCCAACAAAGCTTAATTGTGCATAAAGTCACCAGCTCAGCAAGCTGGTTATGTTTCCAAGCTATGCTAGTTTCAAAGTTGCAAAGTTCTCCTCAGAGGGGGAGGCAGGCAAATGAGCAACAGGTTCAAAACTCTTATTTGCCTCTAACTATTCAAACACTCACCATCATATCCTCCACTGTTTTCAAGTGGTTTTTCTTTATCTTAAAACTAAATGTCTACTAATTATAAACTTCAGGGCGAGGAATATGCAGGACAAGAAGATACTAGATCAGAGAGGCAGAGATATCATTCAGCACGCTGCAGAGAGGGCCGAAAACATCCTCTCAAGGAGCTCTATTAGGTTTTTCTCTCACTGGTTCCCAAGTAAGGTTGTCTGCCTAGTCAAAACCTCTAAGAAAATGCAACTACATATATTTTTACATAACTCAGCCAAAATAATTTACCTCCCTGTGAAATCTGAAGTTAACTAGTTTTGTTGGGAAGTGGTGTTCAGAATATTAGTCCAAGGCTTTTGATATGCCTGTGGCCCAAGAGCACGAATAATAAATAGCCCATAGGAGTGATCTCTTAGTGCACTTTTTTAAACGTCCTACAGTCTATAGGAAAGTTTCATTTTTCTATTAATCCATCACAATATCAACCTAGAAACAGTCAAAGCCATTAGGAAGAAAATAAAAATTTTAACAAGTTTGTCCAAAAGTCAGTCCAAACCCTTTTTTTTTAACAGATGAGGAAACTGGGACACAAAGAGGTCAAGTGCCTTCCCCAAGTCATAGTGTCAGAACTGTCAGTGAAACCTAGTTCTCTGACTTTAAATCCAGAGGGTTTTTTTTTTAATGATACCACATGACTTTGTGACTGACAGAATATCACTTGTAGGAAGATCAGTCCATCTAGCTCTAAGTAACTCTGTGATCTGGGATAAGTTATGACTTCTCTGAGCTTGTTCACACTTCTCTGAAATGCGCCTAACTCACAGACACTGGAGAGATTTAAAAGAGAGCATATATGTGAAAGCACTTTGTGAACTATAAAGTAGTATGCAAGTGTATGAATGTTATTAATAATAATTAAAACATGTTGAAGGTTAGAAATTGAGTATAAAATGTCTGAATAACCAAAGGGAAAGGGACTGGGGAAGATGGGTAGGAAGGGAGGGATAAGGGGGAGAAAGGGCTATTACAGTTAGCACACATAATGTAGCAGGGGTGTGGGTGGGGTGGGGGGACACAGGAAGGCAGTATAGCACAGAGAAGACAAGTAGTGATTCTATAACATCTTACTACGCTGATGGACAGTGACTGCAATGGGGTATGTGGTGGTGACTTGATAATAAGAGGAGTCTAGTAACCATAATGTTGCTCATGTAATTGTATATTAATAATAGCAAAATAAAAAAATAAATAAAAATAAAAAAATAAAATGTCTCAATAGAACCTTCATGTTCATTCTAGTCTAATCCTTTCAATTGTCCTCAGATAAGAGAAAAGCCTAGAAAGACTGGGTAACTTACCCAAAGACTTATGGCAAGTTGCTAGCAAAGCCGAGATTCAAATGTAGATCTCCTAACTTGCAGCTTCCAATGAACGCTTCTGATATCTCGGATAAGTGAATACTAATTACAAACCAATAAAAGGTGGTTTAAAATAATCTGGTAAAACTCCAAACTGAATGTATACAGGTCCAAAAGGGATATCTTGAAATATAACTTTTAATATTTAAAAAATAAAACTCATACTGTTTTTGATGTTTTGTACTATTCCTTTTTCTGTAGCTTGGATCATTTACTTAAACACTTAGCATTAATAAAAGAGGGCCAGTGACTGAGAATAATGTAGAAGAAATACCACTTGGAATAGTGGATAGAAGAGATCTCTTCCTGAGGTAACTTCGTGCCTATGGGTCTCTGATGGATAGAACACACAGCCATGATAATAAAGCTCACAACCAGAGCCTCAAGTAAACCCAGTTGTGGCTACAATCCCTCTCCTTCCTACTTCATCCTTTTTTACGTTGGGAGGCTTTTGCATGAGCTCCTGTGCTTCTGCATTAGGCGGATCCTTGTGGTCTACTCACAGACTGACATGGTCATCGATAGAAAAAAAAGCAAAAGATTTTCTGGCCATACAAATAAAGCAAAAGCGATATGGGATTATCTAGGAGTTTCAGTGTTAGTGTTCCGTATAGTTTGGTCTTCAATCCTTCACGATTATTTTGTCCTCAGTGGAAGATTTGGGGGGACTGATTATCCAAGTAAACACCCAGTATTCACCCATTTATTTGTGCCTTTGCACAGCTGTGAATGTCCCTTCCCCATTGTAACATTATCAGTGTATTTAAAACAAAAAATAGAAAATACAATTTTTCCAGGTTACCCCTATCCTTTGGAACATAAAAACATGTATCCTGTTTTTGTTGTTGAGCCATAAATATTTCCCCATCTAGCTCATATAAGTAATAAAATGTATATAGTAAATATGAATGACTCAAGAATAACTTATTAAGCATAATATAAAATGAAATATTTACAATAATTGCTGAGACTGTATTTTAAGGCTTCCCCCCACCCCAGCATATCCTCCATCCAGCAGTCCTCTGTCTCACATGGATAGTGTGTGAAAGGACAAAGTTAATCTGGCAAGAAGCTCCCTAAAAGGGCATCTTTAAATAACATCCTTTGTGATACTATAACTGTGACTTCTTAAATTCCTCAATGCCTTCTTGGGAAAAATTCTTCTAGTTCAAAGTCATTTAAAAAAATAAATATAGATAATGAAATTGAAAGTAGGCTGCTTTTTTTTCTTCTGGTTATAAATTGGAAGGAGGTTTTCAGAATTTTGAAGAGAAAGTGACTTTCCTCATTAATGGATTTCTCAAAATGTTACCATAGCCCAAGCTCCCGATTGTGTACTATTCTCTTGCTATTTTATTTTCTTAGCGTTTCAGCCTTAATGGTGAGAGATTTGGTTGCCTTCGAGTAGGGGTCTTTTCCTCCAAATCAAATGACTCATGAAGCAAGTCACTAAGAGAAGAGGGTGTGAGGCCAGGATGGACTGCTGGCAGCGTCTCCCCTTCCACCCGCCGCCTGGCTTCCTGTCCCCGCAGAACGACAGTGTTTGCCAGGATAACACAAACAACTTGGAGGTGGCCCAGACAAGATTCACCGATGGTCAGTTGGGATCGATCTGTTATGGAACCAGACACTTTATTTACTATTTACTAAGTAGATTGCTATTCATGTAGTGTTGGGATACTTTATAGAATGAGAAGTCTTGAACTAATTTCGTATTTGTATATCCTGTTTCCCTAATAATGAATATTTTTCTATAGCCTTTAATGCAGCTAGAAAGCAAGCTTAATTCAATCACCCACAAATACCTCTTTAGGGAACCAACACAAGAATTTTAAATTCAAAAGAATAAGTTTTTGAGCTACTTTCCTTGAAGGTCATATTTTGAGGATGGAAGGGGCCATCTTTTTGCATGGATATCAGGATTTTATTCCCGCTAATGATAATTTATGTTCATTTAGACTGAGAGTCGGACCTCACATTACAAATTGTGTTCGGTGGTTTTTTCCTATTCCAATTTTCTCTGTACCTCCAACTACAGATTGAAATCTGCTCAGGCATTCTTTTACATGGAATGCCCAACAAACACCATTTGCAATAAAAATAGAAGTCCTATAGGCCAATACTTCTCAAACTTTAATACACAGTGGAATAATATTCAGCCATGAAAAAGTAAGATATCCTTCCATTTGTGACAACATGGTTGGACCCTGAGCATGTTATACTAATTGAGGTTAGTCAGAGAAAGATGAGTAGTATATGATACCACTTACTGTGTAATTTAAAAAAATTAAACCTATAAAAAACAGACAGTAAAAATGGTAGTTACCAGGGGATGGGATAGGGGGACACATGAGAGTGATGGTGTTTAAGGGTACAAATTTGTCATGAATAGTAAATAAGTAAATAAGAGAGCTAATGCACAGTGTAATAAATATGGGCAACAATATTGTACTATAATTAAGTAATGTGATAAATACCACTACACTGGCAATCATATTGCAATATATAAAGGTGTCACCTTTAATTTACACAATGTTATATATTGAACTTATTCAATTAGAAAAAAAGCTTTCATGTGCACATGAATCTCCTGAGAATTATGTTAAAATACAGATTCTGATTCTGGGTAGAGCCAGAGTCTGAACTTATAACAAGCTCTCAGCTCATCTGGATGCTACTGAACCCTGAAGTACACTTTGAGCAGAAAACTTGAGGCCATTTCACTTGCAGAATATTGAATCTGAACTATGAAGACTTACCATGAACAGGTACTATTATTACACAGCAATCCAACTTTAGCTGGAGACTGGAACAAAGCAAATGGATAGTATCTAGTTAAACATTAAGTTAACTCCTTTAGACTGTTTTAGATTTCCTTAGGAATAGGGGAGGTAATCCATATTCTATTTTCATTTTACTGTAAGACAGGTGCAAGAGAAGAATCTATGTGGTGATGGCCCAGTGAGCAGCTCCTTAGTCTCAGAGACTACGGTTGGCCCACCCTGCAAGGGAATCAAGAAAGCCAACAGCCAATGTCAGAAGAGATTTGGGGATAGAATTCTGGTATGTGCCAACACTACATGAGCTTGACCAGTTCAACTTTCTATAAGTCAAAGTTCTTAATCAGTAATGCCACATCTCCAGCTGCTGTTCTGCTCGCGCCTGTGTCTGTTTTCACCAAGTGCAAGCACAGCATGGAAACGAGGGCATAAGAAAGACATCAGATTTGTTATTCTCAGCACCAGCTCCAAGCCCAGACAGCTCCAAAGTAAATCTGAGCAATGTCTTGCTGTGACTTTGTGACCGAAGACTTCATGTTCTCATACCATTAGTGGGCTCTGGCACTTTCTCAAATCTGTGTTATTGACCAACTACCAGTAATTGCTGATTTATGGGCAAAGTTTTCTCCGCCTGTTTTCTTCAGGATTCCAATATACCTTCATCTTTTGGAAATGTGTTGAATCAGTCCATTCACATTCTCTGTGAGTTCTGCTGTCAACGCATCTAAATAGAGGATACCTTACTCTTCTACCCATTGCTGTTGAGATGACCTTGTAGTAGTTCACCTCCCTCCAGTTATCTCTTTTAAAAAATGACAGTTCTGTGCATTCAGGGAGCACAACTAATAGAATATAGTATGTGGGAAATACATTTTATTATTCTATAATTTTCAAAAGCTCTTTAACCCTTAAGCAGGATAAGCCTATAACTACAAGTGTTTCTAAGGAGCATGTGGACCAGATGACAAATGTTTTTCACTTCAAGTGTCATAGAAGAATGAGGATACATGTGCCTTTTATTCCCCAGTCCATATGTAGTGTCAACCCTCACTTCTAGTTCATGGTTTTGTTTTCTTCTCTCTTTTTCTAACTTCCTTCTTCATTTTTTCCCTTTTCCATTATCTGGCACCCTCTATCTAGACACAAGTGCTAACTAGGCCTCCAAAACACATCTGAGGACGAAAGTAGGGTCATATCAAGAGTCTAGGACAACTCTACCAATTTCAATTCCCCTTCAAACTTCATTTACCCCTATTCCATCACTGACCAGCACTGGGGCTCCCCAGAGCCACACCCATGGCAATCTTTCCCCTCTAGCATTTCCAGAGGGGCCCGTATTACCACCTGTGCCTGATTCCATGGTCACAAATGATCATGTTACAGCTGCTCTTGAACCATACTATAGAACATTTATAATGGGGCTACAGGTTGCAGTCGTTGGGCACAGATGTGTCTCCTGTTTCCATTTATATCTTCTTCAAAAATCAAGGTCTCAAAACTCCTGTCATCTCTTTCCACACTTCCTCACTCATCGCATATAGCATCGGGAGGGTGGAAGAGGTTGGTGACAGCACCATTTGAGACCTTACAATATCTTGGAAGTATCCAAGTATAGAAATATATTTTGTCCTGTTTATTTCTGGATTCAGGAGAGTGCTAATTGCAGCCCAGACGCCTAGAGCTGATTTAGATTTTTCTCTGGCAGTGTGACCTTGGCTGAGTGACTTCACCTTTTTGATATTTTGTCAAGTGTGGATAATGGCATCTGCTTTCAAAGGTTAATCAAAGAAAATATGCAAAAAAAAACTTTGCTCTCTCCACAGGAAAGGTTCTAGTCTATATAAACACAAGGAATTATTAAAATACTGGTATTTTCAGGCTGAGTTAAGTGTGACTGAATTTTACACCGTTAAATGTGCAAGTTCTGTGATTTCATTATTGGTGGGCTGATTCTTGGTATGTTAATGAAGACCTATGTATAGTTTTCTTGATTAACTCATGGCTCAAGACTTGTTACTTCAAGCACCAAACAAGATTCAGTTTTTGGAGGCATTGCATTCAATATCTCAATTATTCATCTTAGGAATTAGTGTAAAATTAGCACAGATCCCCGTTCATATGGAAATAGATGGGTATGTTAATTGGATTGCTGTCGCTGGAAAAAATCTTGCATAATGAGAGGATTGATCTAAATACCTTTGAATGGAAGATGTACATCATATTGTTAATAAGGAATAATTCATTCACATGTACTTGTTCTAAGCTATTATTTTATGTAGTTTATCTCACTTTCAAAATAGAAGCTATTCAATATATCTAGCAATATTGTGAAATAGAAATATGCAAACACACCTTTAAATTTAAAGTAAAAGCTACATTAAAACATTGAAATTTCTTTCTTGCTCCTTATATTTTCTATCACTTTCAAGTTCAAATTTTCACATTCAGGTGCTGTAAGAGTTTACTAATTCTTAATATACTTAATAACTAGGATATACTTCCACAACCCATCCAAATTAAATTATAACTTTCCATTACTAAAATTCCTTGGCTCTCCCTCATGGTACCCTCAAAGTCTTTTCCGAATTTATATACAAAAGTAAGCCCAAATAATGGCAACAATAGTTTATAGAAATGTTTAATGAAATGAAATACCAATTTACATCACATGTAAATATATATATGTATACTTATGTATATATGGACACACACACACACACACACACACACACACACCCTGGATTCAAGTCAAGGCTTCTAATCAGTTTAAAATTTATGAAGCTTATAATACATAATATATATACACAGATTATCTATACACCTTATTATAACCTTATAATAATATTCCACCATTCCTTTCCATTTAGAAATTTAACTCAAAATTGTACTGAGGATCTATCATGTGAAAGGCATTCTACAAGATGTCGTGAAGGAAATGAAGACTAATAAGGACCTTACTATCTATGTGTACAAATATCCATGCGTATAAATACCTTAACCACAAGAAGAGGGTTTGAAAGCATTATAAACAAAATTCCGTGAGAGCATCAAGTTGGGCAAGGCAGCCACTAAGCAGGCACACGGAAGGGAGTTGGCCTGTTTAGGCTAAAATGATCAGTACAATTCCAGGGATTTCCAGGCAAATGCACGGACATGAAGAACAGCCTGCAGGGGAGAAAAAGGCAGGAAGGGTTTTAGGATCAGTGATAAGGAAGAGTTGCGAAGAGTACCAAAGTATGTCTTGCCCCTTTTCTACCTACAGCACTTTGTGACCATTTTATCTCCTTTTTATCAATGCTAGGTAAAGATTGTTCTTGAATACAGATTGATCTATGAACAGATCAATATGCTAAAGCAGAAACTGATTTTCTAGGGAGAACATCCACAATCATTTCATTTCTTCAAATTGCCCAGAACAACTGCGGATGGCATTAATGAACATTGTAAACATCCTCCAGGGGTCTAAGGAGTAGGCAAAAGGAGGAAGGAATCACCCGGTGGTACAGTGCTGGCAGCCGTCTGACAAACTGTGTGCACAGGGAAGAGAGCCAACGAGGCCTAAAAGGCCACTGGCATGGGAGTCTGTCCACCAAGACTGCAAATTCAGGTGCTGAGTGTCACTTCACACTCCAGCTGAAGCCCCGCAGGCAAGGGGAGTGGCAGTTGGGGCAAAAACATTGAGCACATAATCCTAAAATGGAAGGGCTTCTCCAACCATTTCTAACTCACAATTCTGGGAAGAGGACCTCTATACTATTTATATACCTATTTGCCCAAAAGGTCTGTTCCATCTTCCTATGACTGCGTAACAAATTACTCCACAACTTCGTGAAGAAGAGCAACAATTTATTAGGCTCACAGATTCTGTGTAGATCAGGTTTTTTACAGAACAGAACGGGGTCAGCTGGCCTCTGCTCTATACTGTCTGGACCTCAGCTGGAGGGCTTGGAAGCCCGGAGCTGGAGAGGCTGCAGGCTAGTTCACTTCCATGTCTCCACTTAACATGGACTGTCAGCTGGGGGCCTGAGTTCCTCTACACTGGGGCTTCTCCGGGGGGGTCTCTCTGGAAAAAAAGCTTGTTTGACTTCATCACAATATGACGGCAGAGTTCAAAGGGCGAGCATCTGAAGGGAGAGAGCCTAATGTAGGCTAGCTTCATCCTCCCTCTGCCCGAGCTTTGGAGGTCATACAGCATCATTTCCATCATATTTTCCTTGTGGAAGTGGTTACAAGCTCCTGCCCAAATTGAAGGCGAGAAAACAGACATCCACCTCTTGAGAGGAGGAATGGCAGGTTTCTGAAGAGTGTATCAAACCATAAATACTGCCATAGCTATATTCAGAAAGTATCACCTACCCAGCGCCCCAGAGAGCTCAGAGAATAAATATTGTGCAGCTGTCTGTTTCTGCCCTCACCTTCCCTTCCTGGACCTTCCTATATCTGCAATAGTATAACAAAAAACAGGTTTTTGAATAGAGAGACAGGACCTAACAAGAAGACCTGGACTGTACTTAGAGGAATTATTAATAAAGTTTATTATGGGTTTTCAAAACTCAAACTCAGTATGGATTAGTATTCCTGGAGCATGGAAAGGATAATGTGTTTGGAGTGGTGGTTTGGGGTAAACCACTGGGGACTTACACACCATGCTGAGAATTTAGGTTTTATGCTGGACTCAGGACTTTGTCCTGCAGCAATGAAGAAACGGCTGCATGCTTTTGACCAGGTGAGTGACATAATGATTTAGGAAAATGACTCACTCTGAAAGCCCTGGGCAGGATAGCAAGAGACTGGAAGCTGAGACAAAACGGAGGTTCTCTTAGCTGATGCCTTCTCATCTGAAATGCCTCATCAATCCCTGCTCTCGATGGCTGTCTCTAAAATGAACCCATGGACAAGCTGCAGGGCAGGCTTGATGCTGAGACCACGGATTTAACTCCAACACCGCCATATATCTCTGCTCTTTCCAGAGGAGTCACTTGCTTACCATGAGTCAGGAGGTTTGTTTTCAAATCTGTTTTTGATCTTTGGTTGCAATTATATCATTAAACTACATATCTTAAGACAAAAATTCCTTAAGAGTGCAAATGGAAAGAAAGTAGCTGTTTCTGGGAAAAGCAAATGACTTGCTTTGGGAAAGACTAAATAAGGATTCAATAACCGCTGTAGGATTAGGGGTAGATGAGACAAGAATGAAAGATTGGGGAAAAAATGAAAATTGAGAAGGCTTCTATAGTCAGGTTACTGTGTAAGAGTCTGGCACTTTCCAAGTAGATGACAGAGTGTAGCACAGTGGTTAAGAGCTGTAGAACTAAATTTAATGAATCCAATTCCAGTTCTACCATTTGCTATCTACTTGACTTTGAGTAATTTACTTAACCTTTACGTACTTCAGTTTCCTTATCTCTAAAATACAGTTACCAACAGTAGCTACCTCATAGCTTACAGTGAGGATTAATAGAGTTATAACTTGTACAGTGTATAAAAAAGTATCTGCTACCTCAGGTATTAAAGAAGGGTAACTTATTTTTATTGTTTCCTATGGATACAGCTTGTAAAAGGACAATTTGGAACACCAGTCTGACTAGACCAATAAAGAGAAGGCTCAATGGTCAGCTGTGGCTACATCAGAAGTTGAGCAAGTGACTGTACATTCATATGTTCATAAGGTATATGTGTGTCATCATTTTTATGATTCCCTACTTAGACGAACTTAAAAACAACGTTCACAAGCCTTGGTCTCCATGATGTCATCAAGGGAGCCTTTGATGTCTTGAGGGCTCTTCCCAGGTGGCGATGCTAGGACAGAGGCAGGGAGAATGGAAAGTCAAGGACAGAAATGAGAGACTTGATGGAAGGAGACTCAACAGTACATTTGTTTGCTGACAAAAGGCGAGCAAGGACTATGACCCTAAGGTTTGAGCCAGAATACTCGCAAAGATACTCATCAGAAAAGAGGACACAATTTGGGAAGGGAATAATAAAAATACTTTATTTCAATATAATCATTTCTGAACTTTGGTATTTCTCAGGATATGGTCCTGAGTCCATTTCATTTCTTCTCCAAATCGCTTTCTCTAGGCAAATTCATCTAATGGCTTTGGTTAGTATATTCTAATCATGCCAAAATTCGTAATCTTCACTGAATTTTAAACTAGAGTATGCAGCTGGCTTCCAGACAGCTCTCCTTGAATGTTCCATAGAATATTCACTGAGCATTCAATATGTACAAAGCAATTTATCATCTTCCCACTAATACCTGCTCCTTTTGCAAATAACCTTAACTAATGACACCATCATTCACCGAATCATTCAGGCCATGGGGGATCAAGAAACCAATCTAAATGTCTGGCCTTACCGTACACCCCTCAGAATTAACTAATCTCTAAGTCTTGGCATTTTACCTTTTACATATTTGAATCTGTCCCTTCTGCCTCTTAATTTATTTCCATTCAAAATTGGCATCTCTACCTTCACGATTTCTCCCTGAGAATCCATGGCTCACCTTTCTACAGAGTTATATGTATAAAATGCAGTACTATCACACTATACAAATGGTTGACACTCTTCAGTGGGTCTCCATTGTCTATAGGATTTAGCCCAGAACTCCATAGATGTGGCATAACAAACATGACACATCATGGTCTGCTCTCTGCTTCTTTCTCCAGATTCAGCTCTACCCCTTGTGCCCTATGATCCAGCATAGGACGTTATCATGAAAAACCCCACCCCACTAATTTTACCATGCAAAACCTTTGCCCTTTGGCATTTTAAAGGCCGAAGATCTTAACTTGATCAATGAAGAGCATCTCTGTCTGCTTCAAGGAATCTTTTTAAGAAACAGAAAACAATCTCAATTCAAAATTTCTGAATTCATTTTAAGAAAGTTTACCTAGTGTAATTCCAGAGGAAAAAAAATCCTCACAAAGGGATGTTTGCAATCTGTATTTTACTCTAAATACTCGTTTCATGAATTTACAAGTATTTGCTTCTAGTTAACAACTATATTTTATATTTTCCTTGCATTTACTTCTATGATTAACATTGGTATTTTCATACTATGAATAGGACCAGAACTCTGATTTGTAACATTGTAACTACAGAACAAAAACAATTTGTCCAAGAATAACTTGACTTACAGCAAGTACTGCAAGAACCAATTATGCTATCAGAAGTGCCCCATATCCAAAGTTAAAAATGAAAAAGAGAACAAAGAGGATATTAAAAGAACTCCAAGCAACTGCTTTTCACAACTCTACAATAATAAAATCTAAAAGAAATGTACAGTAGTCTAAGAAAATTAAAATTTCCAAAATTGGCCCTTGACGAGGTAGTAAATCTAAATAAATCAATTCTCATGGAAAAAATAAAGTTGTCACAGAACTAACTCCTCAAAAATGTGCAGGACCCAGATGGTTTTACAGATGAATTATTTCAAACTTTCCAGGAACAAATTGTTTCTATTTTATATAAACTGATCCAGAACATAGATAAAGAAAGAAACTGTCTTTCTTCCTTGTAAGAAGTTCGCATCGATCTAACAAAGAGAGCACAAACTTCAGACCAATTAAAAGAACTAACACAGATCTCCTCAGTAAAAAACAAGTCCATTTACTTTAAAGATTTTTAAATGTTGAAGAATGACCATGCAAAGTTAATTTCAGAAATGAAAGGATAGTTCAGTAATAGAAAATGTATTCATAGATCAAAAGAGGAAAACCAGGTTATTATTATTCTGTAATGCAAAAAAAAAAAAAGGGGAAGGTGTTCACCAGAAATCACTTTTGATTTCTTTAAAAAAAGACTTTGTTTTTTACAGTGGTTTTAGGTTCACAACAATATTGAGCAAAAAATATAAACATTTCCCAGATACTGCATGCCCCACACATGCTTAGCCTCCCTGGTTGTCAACATCCCCCACCAGAATAGTACAGCTGTTACTATTGATGAACCTGTATTGACAAATCATTATCTCCCAAAGTCCATAGTTTACATTAGGGCTCATTCTTGGTGCTGTACATTCTAGGTTTGGACAAATTTGTAATAACATGTATTCACCATTATAGTATTATACAAAATAGTTTCATGGCCTTAAATATTTTCTGTGCTCAGACTACTCATCCTTCCCTTCCGCCAACCCCTGGAAACCATTGATGTTTGTAATGTTCCCACAGTTCTGCCTTTTCCAGAATGTCATGTAGTTGGAATCATTCAGATACTGCCTTTTCAAATGGCTTATTTCACTTAGAAAAAATGCAGAGAAGGTTCCTCCATATATTTTCATGGTTTGACAGTTCATTTCTTTTTAGCACTGACTAATAGTCCATTGTCTAGATGTACCACCATCTATTTATCCACTCACTTACTGAAGGACGTCTTGATCACTTCCAAGTTTTGGCAATAATGAATAAAGCAGTTATAAACATCTGTGTGCAGGTTTTTGTGTGGATATACATTTTCAACTCCTCTGGGTAAATACCAAGGAGCACAATTGCTGGGCTGCATGGTAAGAGTATGTCTAGTCTTGTTAGGAACCACCAAACTATCTCCCAATGTGTCTACACCATTTTGCATCCCCACCAGCAATGAATGGGAGCTCCTGTTGCTGCATATATAAATCACACTTTTAGAATAAGCTTATTTGATCGGACAGGTACAACATGGTCCAAGGGCTCAGGTACTCTCATCAGGCAGACTGTCTCCAAGGAGCTGGCCAAGACCTTTCTTAGGAATATGCTGAGCTTAAGCAAACCAAGGCCTGCTGAGTTAGTCCTTTCCTGCTCCTACAGCCCAGGTCCTGAGACCCCAGCCACTCTCACTAAGAACAGGGTCTACACCCAGTCAGCATTAGAAGAGAGAGTGGGCCATGACTTTCTTTTAGGCAGCCTGAAGTAATAGGAAATGCCCAGTGGTTGAAATACTGACCCTTCTGTGCTCAGATTGGGTGTTTTCCTCATTCCTGGGGTGGCACCACTCCACCTCCTGCTTCTCACCTTTCCTTCTAGGTAGCACTATACGCTGCCCAGAGAGATGAGAAATGAAGGCCTCTACTGTCCTCTGGGCAAGAAACGCAACCCCAATACGTTCAAATAGTCCCAGGGAGGCTGCAAGAAGCTTGCCTGGGTTTGACTTGAGACTGGTGAGTCAAGAGTTCTTATGAAAGGATCTACTTAGAGGAGAAGAACTTTCTCTCAGTTCCTTCTTTGGAACAAAACAAAATATTAATCTTTAACTAGACTGGTTAGAGACAAACCTTTGCAAGGCTGGGAATCAAGTCCACAGAATAAGGCACGTGCTCTGGACTGGCAGTGCTCCATCGCTCCCTAGGCAGACTGTCCGGGTCTAGGCAGACGCAAAGGGTGGAGGTGAGAATGATGCCACTCATAATGACAGCTAAGAACCCACCCTCAACACTTCAGGGTAGACAAAACCACACTAAGAAAATGAGTGCATGTCATTGTAAGGAGATTAGATTTATCCTGAAGGCAATGAGAAGCTATTGAAGGTATCTATATGAGCCATGGCAGACAAAGATTCATATATTTAAAATATTGCTTGGAATACAACAAGGATTGGGGGAAACAAGAATGGAGGCCGGCTTAGGAGGTTACTGCCTTTAATTCAGGCAAAAACTGACAAGTGAACTAAGACAGTGTCTGCAGGAGTGGAGAGGAATTTGGTTGAGGGATACTCAGAGTGAAACTGACATGCTGGAAAGAATCTAGCGTGATGCCCACATTCTGTGTAGGATGAGAGAAGGCTGCAGCACGCATTAGTCCAAAAGCATCCAGGAGGGAATACAGAGGAAGGAGTAACACCTAGCCAGTGGGCTACACATAGGAGCGTTAATACATCCTTATTACATTGAATGTTGGAGGGGAAATTTTAGGAAGATTACTCTGGAAGCAGTAAGTCACAAGCCCTGAATAAGGAAGAAAAAAGCCAGAGAGACTTCAATTAGAGTGTCACAGTGAGAAGAGAAGAGGCATAATAAGCATAGAGGACTTTGAAAAGCAAAATCCATAAACTTTGATGACTGACTAATAGAATACAATGTATGAATGGGAAAAGAGTGAATTAAAGATGACTCCTGTATTCCAACTTTCCTTTCCTGGCTGAAGTACCAAAGTCACATGACTGGAGTCCCATGGATAAATAATATTATTCATTCTAATAAGAAACTTCAACTTGAATTTTTATTGTATGGCTAAATTATTTTTCTCCATTTGGCACAAAAGTCTCATTATATTTACAACCATTATCCCCATTGGGGAAAGAATTTTTCTTGCCCAGAATTAAGCTGATTGCCAAATCTCCGTTCGTGCTGGCAGGGTTTTTCTCCCTTACTCTTGCTCCCAGTGAATGGTAATTTAGTTTGTGTAACTGTTTAACGCATCAAGCTTTAAAGCCTGATAGTAACTTTCAGTTCCAGATGTTCGACCCTTAATCCTCATTTCAATATCTGAAAAACATTTGGGAACTTCAACAGGAAGATCAAACAAAATTCTGTCACAAAGGTTCCTGCCCTTTCCACATTTCTAAGAAAAGGAATTAAGACTTCAGGCTTTCTTAATACACATTTGAAACCAAGTTCATTGATTGAGAGCATTTGTGTCCTTGGCTTCGCTGGGCATCAGTGTGAAGTCTGTGGCTCTCCATCCATTACTTTCTCTTCTTTCCTCTGACCTCTGTAACGTTCGAGTGACTTAACTGTAAATAACTGCAAGTACAGATTCTCTTTAGGTTGAGGATGTTCTACCAAGATGGTCAGAGTCTTAAACTGGGAAACTAAAAACATCAGTATTCCCAACACTGGCTGGCAAAGGACTTACTTAAATTGGGAACTTCAATCTTGTTTTCATTTTAGTAAAACTGAATATTTCCACATCTTCATTTATTTATTCTTTGATGTCTGGTTAGGGTATAGTGTGTGTTAGGTACTTGGGCTACATCAGTGAACAAAACTAAGACCTTTTTTGACTCATAAAGCTGATACTCGAGTGAGGATATAAAATTATAGCATAAAAAATAAGTTAATCCATTGTATGTGAGGAGGTGACTAATGCTCTGAGAAATGTAGACACAGGAAAATGTAGACCAAGCTGGGGAGGAACTGGGGGTTTAGGGTGGAGGAGTTGCTCTATGAAATATGGAGATCAAGGTGGGCCTCATGGAGGAGGTGAGATAGAAGCATAAGCCTGAAGGATGTGAGAGAAATAGCCAGGAAGATATCTGGGAAAAGAGCATTCCGGACAGAAGAAACAGCAAGAGCAAAGACCCTAAGGCATGATGGTGCCTAGAATGTTCTAGAAACAGAAAGTGGGATTTTAGGGGTGTTAGCAGAGGATGTAGGCTGTTGCAAGCACAAGCATGTACAGGTACTCAGAAATACCTGTTGACAAATTCAAGACCCCATTTGATCTGGCCATAACTATGCAATTTTTTTCAGTACCCCACAACCCTGACAAATGAATTTTCTCCTTGCTAAGCTCATATTTTCACCATCGTGCCAAGCATTCCTGTCTATTTCTATCTCTATGCCTTTGTGCATTCCTCTTGTGTCACATTTTGTGCTTTCTCCTGGCAGCAAAGTCCTCTCTTTTGCTAAGGTCTACTTCATGGCCCATTCATCCTCAGTGATACCTTTTCTGACTTCACTGGCCCATTATTTCTTTTTTTCATTTACTCAATGCCACAACACATTTTATCCCTTAAGTATTTGCTGTCTTGGGTTATTCCTTTACTACATCACACATGTTGCTCTTTTCTTATACAGCATGTACTGCCTGAAGTCTGAGGTCACGTCATACTTCATCTATATTTAACTAGTCTTCATGGAAGATATGGCATATCAGGCACTGGGTAACAGAGATGAGTAGGACTCCACCCCTGAAGGAGTTCAATCTGGAGAGAAAATGACTGACAAGTCAGTAACAGTGATACTATAGGATCAATGTGAGCTGTAATTCTGAGAGTGGCAGATATGCCAAAAGAACCAGAAGGATTCGACTCCACACATTATCTCATTTAATTCCTACAACAGTCTGGCAGGTAGAGGCTATAAATCTCACTTTAGAGGATGAGGAAATTGAAGTCCAGAGAGGTGAAGTTTCTTGACCATGGTTTCTCAGGTGGGTAAGAGCAGTCCTGGGCCACGAGCCAGGCCTTTGGTTTTCACTTGACTACACAATTCTTACACTTACCTATGATTCTTTACAGTCCAAAGAACACAGCAACGAAGAAACATACTTTAAATCAGTGAAATAAAATAGCAATTTCTTGCATTTGTCCTTATGTTGCCTTTCAAATATCAGAGGATGTCCATAGTAAACATACTTTATTTTATAAACTTCAATCTTGTCTCTCCTCAGACTTTCTTTAAAAAAATGAAATCTAATTCCAGCTATATTTTTCTCTTACAATTCCTATTATGTGTTTGCTTACAGATCAGTTGTAAAACGAAAATGTCAAGTTTGAATTCTAGCTCTGCCTTTCATTTATTATAGGTTACTCAATTTAGCGGTTTTAGGTTGCTCCGCTTGTAAAATAGAGATACCAGTATAAGGAATCTGGTAGAATTCATTGATATTTTTAAAACACCTGATTCTATGAAACTGAAAAAAATGCTAATTAATTAAACACAATTACAGTTTTCTTTGCATGCATAGAAAAGACTATAAGATACATGCTTTAGATAATCAGGTGACTTCTTAAATAAACATTAGGGAAAAACACAAAGACCATCAAAATGAGAACAAGCAGAGGTCATTTATTCAGAGCTTGCTATATAGCAAAGAAGTCAGCCACCCTCACTGGTATGTTGACAGCTGCTCAAAGGCAGGAAGAGGAGTGGGAAAGCTTTATAAAAGAAAAATGGGTACCTTCATATACGCCTTGATGGGAGGCTGTTGGCCTGGGGAAGCAGTAGATAAGCTAACTAGAAGGGAGAAATCCTAAGTGATTGGTTAATAGTGCATATTTGACTTTCTCTGGTTGGTCCTTAGTTAGAAGCAGGGACAAAAATTAGGGAAGCTGTCAGTTATTAATCAAGTCCCAGCCATTTTGTTACAGAGGTTTTTGTTTGCCTTCCTGGGTCAGTTGCTAGAGAGACTGGTTTGACTTTCTGCAAGTCTGACTGAGGGCGGGTTGACTTCCTCGGCTGGTTCCTGGAAGCAATGGATGGGTTTCCTGCGCTGGCTGCTGCAGGTTGTGGGTCAGAGTTCCCTTTTTATCTATAGCCTGGCCATTGTCTGTTTGTATATTCAGCCCCTCGCTGTAGATCTCCCCAAAGCTGATTTAGCAGAACTCTATGATTTACAGGACTCTTATATATGCTTTAATGAATTGCTGTTTTTTTAAATGTAGTTTCAGAATCATTTAGACTACATGTATCAATTTTTCTAAGCATTATTCTCATTAAATATGATATATTAATATTTGTGTTTCCTTCTATTGTCAAAACTTTCAGCTAAATATTCCAAATATGACCCAAAGTGTGAATCATGATTCAGTAGATGATATATGTAGGGCAGAAAAGTCATTGTCAGATTCTAAAGAGTTTATTACCATTGTTAATAAGCCCTCCAAAAATGTTAGGCTTACCATCCATGTGTTCATATTTTTTCAAAGGCTTATGGGGAGGCAGGGAACCCAACTATAACTGGGACTAAACAATATGAAATTCCTGGAAAATGAGATCACTTTAAAAACTCTCCATTGTAAAAATCACAGCCGCCGACACAGGAAAGGTAATTCGGGTATATGCTTGAGAGTCATCAAATTACTGTCACCATTGTGGCTTTAGTAACTATTCTCTTGGTCACTTCACATGAAGGTGGCCAGAAAGACAGAGTGGACATTTGTTGTTTGCCTGCGTGGATAATCTGTGGTTAGTGACACAGCCCTCCTCCCTCAGTGATCCTCTCTCTCCTCTTCCCATGGACAGGGGGTGTGATCAGACTCTTGTCCTATCCCTAGAGGGTAGACCCAGGTCTAAGCCAGTTAATATGTCAAATCTCATCACCACAGTGATTGGCTCAAAGATGGGCTCATGACCTACACTGGTCTGATCAGAGTAAATGCCAGGACTTTAAATGAGGATGCTGGAACAATTACTCTCAGACTTTCATGGCGGTCAGGAGCCAGGAGGGCTATATCCCAAGAGCAGTTGGCAGCCTCCTTATAACCACAAGAAGAGTGCAAGTCTGAGAATTAGATCAACAGAGATAAGGCACCGTCCAGCAGTGAAATGGAAAACGTTTGTTCTCATCTGCCTATGCACAGAAAAACCCAGTTTGTCCCTATTACGAGCTTCCTTCCTGGTGAGTCTCCTTTACTACTCACACAGAATAACTCTGATGCTTCTTATCACTAAATGTGTGGAGTTCTTTCCCCACAAAACAATAAACAATTCTCTGACACCTGTTGGGTGTCCTACGATTTGACTCAATTCTAACACTATCTACCTGGAGATAGTGTCAGATCCCATAGGTTAAGGGCTCAGACCCATAGGACTGTTATCCCACCTCTATACACACACTTCAGATGCCCACTGCAAACCCAGGTTTTAGACCACAGGTTCCAGTGGCCCCCTCCTTGGGGTCGATTTATTTCCTAGAGTGGTTCACAGAAGTCAGGGAAGCATGTTTACCAGTTCATTAAAGAAAACGCTGAAGGGTACAGATGAAAGGCAGATGAAGGGATACAGAGGGCTAGGGCTGGGAGGGTCCTGAGCACAGAACCTTCTGTCCCAGTGGAGCTGGGATGTGCCACTCTCCTGGTGTGAATGTGTTTACCAGCCTGGAAGCTCTCTGGACCCCACACTATTAGGATTTTATGGGTGGACACATCACATGGGCACAATCAATTATTAACTCTGCCTCTGGTCCCTCTCCCCTTTCTGGAGGATGGGGGACGGAGCTGAAAATCCTAAACTTCTAATTATGGCTTGTCCTTTGTGGAGCCAGCCCTCATCTATGAGCCATCAGCAGCCCACCCACGGTCACCTCAACAGAATGAAAGACGCTTCTAGTGCTCTTATCACTTAGAAGTTTACAAGGGTTTTAGGAGCCCTGCGTTGGGAGCCTGGGACAGAGACCACTACCTATTGTCCTATCATCTCACAAGCAGTAAAGAAAAAGAAATCAGAGAGCAACTGATAATATCATTTGAATCTGCATAGTCCCCTCATTACAACTTCACAGTCTTTTCCTAATTATAACATAAATGCAGAAAAGCATAAAGACAACATAAACAATGCTAAAGAAGCAAACAATCCCACCACCCATAATCCCACCATCTAGAGACGATCATGCTAACACGTCAGGGGGCAGAATTTCAGTAAGCAGTCAGCTGAATAAAGACAGGCTTGTAGCTAGAAAACGAGGGATATATTTGGGGAGTAAACCAGAACAGCAGCATGTATCATACTCATCACACCAGCAACAGACAGTGATAGCCAGGAAAGATGAAACGATTACTTCAGCCAAAGCCCTGTGGCAAAGATGGTTTTTCTTGCACGGAGGAGCTATGGCCACAAACCGAAAAGCAGGGTTTGACTACAGACAGCATAAGACAGGTGGCTGGTCCAGCCAGATTTGATGAGAGAAATTCCCACATGGCATTTCAGTGTCAAAGGAAAAATGCAAAGCTGCTAGCTGAAGCCAAGACGGAAGTTATTGCTCCGGAGGCGGAAGTCACTGCTCCGGAGGCGGAAGTCATTGCTCCGGAGGCGGAAGTCGAGCCCTGTTTAGGTGTCCCGAAGGCTTCCGTGCTCTCAGGGACCGTTCTATCAAGATATGTGTTTCTCAGCCCCGATGGGAAGTGAAATGGGCTGTCATGTACAGTACTTAGTGTGATTTCGGGACAAATCTTCATCTGATTAGAGAAGTGCCTTCACGTTGGGCCTTCTATATGCCGTACTACTTACGCAGAGACATTTCTGTGCACTAAGAGAACAAAGCCTAGCACATTAGTACTGAAAAGATCATTTTTACCTGTAAAAGAAACAAAATGTGACAGAGCTGGAGTTACATAAACGAGCCAGAGGCAGACCTTGTGTGTTAGCCTAAAACGGCCCCGGTACTCTTGACTTCGTCACAGCGGACTAAGCCCATCAGCCCAAAACCTGCCAGCACCAAACTCAAATTCTCCCACATCCAGTCACTTTCAATAGAGTCCAAATGAACGTCCTCTGGAGCCTACCAAGCTACACGCCCCGTGAAAGTGCACCCACTATCTGCCAACCACAGATAAGCAAAGCCTGTAGCTACCAGGGAAGCCGAGCGGCTGTTTCCCTTCAGAGTTCTCCAACCCAGCCGCTCCCCCACCTGGCTGCTGAGCAGCGACACCTAGTCACACACGCCTCCGATTTCCCCTTCACTTGGGCAGTTCCGTCTTATTTTGGGTGGTGGCCTTGTGTTGCTGTCTCTGGAAGGCCACTTGCTGGAGGGGCTTCCCTTGCCATGCAACCCTGTCCAAGCGTCCCCTGATCAAGCTTGTTGTGTGTAGAACTGCATCTCGTGGACATGTCTTTTCTTTGTGCAACCCCAGTATCTCTGAACTTACCCGAGTCAGCTGAGCCCAGACTTTCTGAATGCTTTTGCACCATTCTGTTTGAAGAAATGTATTTCCCAAATCTTATCAATGCCACAAACAAATATTAACATACTTCTTCTCACTCAAATTCTGAGCCCACTACGAGTTAAACAAGTCAAGGGGGAGGTGATTAACTTCTGATCAAACTCCTGAAGACTGGGACGTTCACATGTGGCAATAGTGAGCTTCCTAATGCCGCACCCAGAATTAGGCAGATCTACTCATCAGTCACAGGAGGACTTGGAGAATCAGCTTCCCACTCCAGGGGTAGATCAGAATTCATGCTTTCTCCAGGCAGCCAGGCAGAATCACCCCAAAGTGATAGGCAGAGAAAGGGCTCAGCCTTTTCCCAAGCACATCAGCCAGAGAAGACACTATGAGTTTCCTAATGGATGGCCCTCCACAGAACAGGAAACAGCAGTACTGGGTATAAGGGTTCTTCCCCGATAATTATATTCTCTTTTGTGACTATAACTTATACAAGCGAAAATGTTTCTGGGGAGAAGGTAAGGATAGAAGATGACACAATTTTACTTGAGAACCAGCACCTTTATAACCGTACCTTTAAAGGAGGAATACTATTCTTTCTTTTGATAAAATGCTCAAATTTTATCAATGAAAATGACTATATTTATTTTTATGTTTAGGGTAATAACATACATGCCTAAAAGTATGTTGGCTTAACTGATGAAACACAATGGGCGGACTAACCCTTAGTTTAGTCTGTGAAAATTTGGTACATATTCTATGCTAGGAAAACATACCGCCGGTTTGGGGTCTGTTTGGAACCTCTTCTCATGATTGTAGGTACTTTCTGGCTTTTCAAAACGAATAGCTCCATCTTGATTCTAAGAACGAAGAGGCACAAAACTCCTGCAGTGGTGACAGCCTGAAATACAGCCACAAACGAAAGAAAGGCACACATCACCCTACGTGTCTCCGAGGCAAGTTGTCATATAACGTGTATCAAGGCACAACCTTGATTACAAATGCCATCAGTGCATGGAATGTGAGCCTGGCACACTTCTGTATTCTGAGGTATACTTGTGAATACCCATCAGGCAGACATGAAGCATCCTAAACTTGAGTCCTAGGAAACAAGAAAGGAAAAGTTTTGAGCACGTGAGAATATGGGGTTATACGAGGGTACTGTGGCTTTAACTGTAAGCCCTGAAACCCTGAGTGTGTTGTGACACTGTTGTGACATTTAAGAAGAGTTACACCAGACAATTTAGATTTCACCGTGACATATGCTGTATAAATTCTTTAATGTTTAGCTTATCTTGCACTAAACAGCAGAAGAATACTTAGTAAGCGCAAGTAGGTCAATATCACTTCCATTTGCGTTATCAGTTCAGAAGAACATTTTACACTGTATGTGTTGTGATAAAACACTGTGTCATTTCTGTCACCCAGTGCAGAGTATTTTTAGGTCTTTGCACATTATGTGTAGAGATATTTGGTATTGCCTTTAATGTAACTTGCCATCTGTGTTCTAGTTTCTAAGCATTGGCAGAAATGAGCTAAATGCACTGGCCAAACTTCAAGGGGTTAAGATTTTTGCTAACAAATATGGACTATTTGATATAAAAACCATCATTGTTTGATATGTCAAATAAAACATTTGTCAATCAAAAGTCTTTAAGCACTGGGCTATGTGACATTTACTCTTTTATAAACCAACAAAGTCCCTGGTGGCATGCCTTTTTTCCTCTCATTTAAATAGTGGTAGGAGAACAAATCATACTTCAGGGCAAGTTGATAACTGCCAGTCACGATTCCTGCCTTGTTTACTATAATGAGGAGGGTAATAAATGCATCTGACCATTTCAGCTGGCATTTGCATAGATGAATGATTTGTCCAGTCAGTCGCTCTCCAGTGATTTGGGTCTTTTTGTCAGCACAAAGAGCATTCAGTCTCTCTGGAATTTACAGCAGCCAAGCTCTCATTAGCAAACATCCTTTGCCATGAATGATTCAAATAATTACCACTGAAATAATAAACTGTTTCACAAAAACATTTTATTTGATGGCCCCAAACATCAACTTTTCTGAATTGTTGACATTCAAATAAGCCAGAGAGCTTCATTGTTAAGACACAATGGCGCTCTTGTTAAAAGGGTGGGCATTGTTTTACCTCCAGCGGACCTTTAAACTTGGCCAGCCATCATATGCGTCCCTCAAACTGCCAGCCAACACTCTGGGTAATCGGAGGGCATGTACCAGATGGATCTGTTAAAACTTTACATATTCAAACTCCAGGAAATATTCTTTAGGTTTTCTTTTGAGGTTGCAAACCTAGAACTCCAGATTAATTAGCAGCTGCTACTTTGTGTCTTGTTTGCACTTACTGGAGTCAAATAATATTAAATGTCCTCACGTATACAGAGCTCCTCAAGTGTGAGTTCTTCACTGTAATGCTGTTCTATGTGTATAATTAAGTGTTATTTGATATAGTTTTGGAGTTCAAACAAATGAGCAAGCAGCAATTACACCTTATTATGATCTTCTCCAGCACATAGCCATAGGGTTGCCCTCGGTGTATTACCAAATTCATAGCACCAGGCAGGCAGCAGTTCCTGTTATCAACTTGTTTCACCCTCTCTGCGCCATGCATAATTTAGAGAGTTTTATTAATTTTGACCTGGTTTAATGTATGCGCATGTTCTAAAGATCTAGGTAGATTGTATGACTAAGTTTAGCTTTCATAGTGTGATTATTTATGCATGTAAATGTCTGAAAAATATTTTCCCTCAAAGCTTAAAAAGCTACGGTTTCATTTAAATAGATTAACTTGCACCATGCACCTTCTTCTTTACCTGCCAGGAAAAATTCCGGGAGGGAATGAATGGAATATATTTCTGTGTTTTGCAAATTTCCGCATTAGCTTGCTTTCGCTCTCAAATTTAGACATGTTATATATAGCAAGAATGGAAAACCGTCAACAATGCTGAACTGCCTTGATGTTCATACAAAATCGCAACACAATACAGGAAAATCGTGATCATGGGTAAGCAAAATTTTGAAGTGTTACCTTTGTGGAATAGTTTAAGGATGCTAACAATGCCAAGTAGATTTCATAGACTCCACAGCCACTCTCTCACAGAAGTCAAGGACATCAGAATTACCCTCCAAGATGTGCTTGAGAGAGTGGCCACGTAAAAAAGGAATATAATCCCTCAAGCTTCCATTTCTATCTCACAAAGGTAGATGCAAATTAGAAACATAATTTGCCATACTTCAAAGAATTTACTTTATTGGGACTTCTGTTTCCAAATCCTCAGGTTTCTCCTTTGCCGCTTACTCAGAACCTTTCACTCCGACTGCTGTGGCTTTACTGTTTCCCCAGGGCTGCCTGCTCTGGTCGGTAATCATGGTCAAAGCTGCAGTGCCCGTTTTTCATTTTGTTATTTGGCTTGTCAAATCAAAGGTCAAAAGATGATGAAGGAACCCCAAAATAGCCCAGGATTGGAAGATTTTTCCCCAAGTTTTCTAATGGAATTTGGTACTTGTGAAAGGGAGGGAATACAGAACTGGTGCTAGCCATAAATCATGCAGGCAACAGCTTTCCAAGTTGCGCCTGGCTTCCCTGCCTACTGCCCAGAGGCCCAGAAAAGAAAAGCAAACGTCCTACCATTAATAGTGCCATCTTCATGATCTCAAGGCTGGGGGCACCTGAAGACAGCCGTCTGACATTGGTTCATCATTTATGATTGGAGATGTGGACAGAGTGAGTGCAACCTTAACTCTTTAGCTGTGTCTTAATGGATAAGGGATACAGCATCGTAGACTGTCAGTGCCAGGAGCGACGTCAGGACCACAGGAAGTAGCAGAACTTGAGCAGCTGGCCCTTGAACAACATAGGTTTGAGCTGTGCAGGTCCGCTTACATGCAAGGTTTTTCCAGTAAATACATTGGGGCATTCTTCGGAGATTTACGACAGTTTGAAAAAACGTTTTCTTTCTCTACCTTACTTTGTCGTCAGAATAAGGTATATAATTCATATAACATAGAAAAGATATGTTTTGTAACATAACATATCAACTACAACATAACATAATAGCAGAACAAAATCGACTGTTTATGTTTTCAGTTAGGCTTCTGGTCAAGAGTGGGCTCTTAGTAGTTAAGTTTGGGAGGAGTCGAAAGTTGTGCACAGGTTCAGACGGTGCAGGGGGCTTGGTGCTCAAGGGTCAAGTGTACTTGAGTCAGGTCTCTGGACAGTGTAGGCAGAGGTTGTTCTCTGAGATTTAGACCACAGCGACATGACCCTAAGGCTCAAATCTTACCTGTGAGGACCTTTCGCATTACGAGTTTACACAAGCACACACCCTGTGCATATGTGAATTTTATTTAATGTTAATAAAAACGATTCCACACCATGCTACTCTTAGTTAATAGGTCTTTCATGATGGTGCTGCTCTAGCATGCAGACAAGACTCATTCGTGGTGGATTTGTCCATTCCTTCCCAGTGACTCCATCCTGTGGGCAGAGTATTGTTTTCATTTCCATGTGGAGAGGAGAAGAGAAAGTCCCAGAGTTCCTTTTAAAACGATTGATGCAATCTCTTGAATAGTCCCCAAATATGCTGTATTTGACACTCTGGTTTGGTCATAGAACTTATGCAACACTACCTTTTTAATCAACACCCTGGTAATGTAAATCTTGCCATAAGCTCTGTTATGGGCTGAATCATGCCTCCTCAAAAATCCATATGCTGAAGTCCTAATCCCAGGATCTCAGAATGTGACTGTATTTGGAGATAGGACCTTTACAGAAGTGATTAAATTAAAATAAGGCTGTTAGGATGGGCCCTAATCCAGTGGCTGGCATCCTTATAATAGGAAATTTAGAAACACAAAGACACCAGAGACATATCTGCACAGAGAAAGACCACTTGGAGAGGCAGCAAGAGGGTAGCCATCTACAAGTCAAAGAGAGAGAGGCCTCAGGGGAAAACAACTCTGCCAGCACCTTGATCTTGGACTTCCAGCCTCCAAAACTGTGAGAAAATAAACTTCTGTGGTTTAAGTCATCCAGTCTGGTACTTTGTTATAGCAGCTCTAGAAAACTAATACAAGCTCCTTGAATGTACAACTTTCTCTGACTTCTAAACCAGCCCTGTAAAGCCCTCACCTGAACTGCATTTCCTCCCCATCTTTTGCCTTCCTAACTCCTACTCATCCTTCAGTTCTCAGGTTAGACCACACCCCCTCCAGGAAGGCTTCCTTCACTGTGCGGCCCTGGCCCAGTGCCCTTCCTTTGGGTTCAGTAGCATGTCACAACCTTATCACATGGTTCTAAGCAGTAAAGCCAAGTTTGAACTCTTGTAAGCAGCCAATGGCCAATAGGTTT
The DNA here is from genome assembly GCA_032199065.1 of Smutsia gigantea. Lineage (NCBI taxonomy): Eukaryota > Metazoa > Chordata > Mammalia > Pholidota > Manidae > Smutsia > Smutsia gigantea. The sequence continues at coordinate 37,980 of JAVSCE010010715.1, read as the reverse complement.
GACATTCGACCCTGCCTTGCTCAATTTTAATGGAAAAATGCATTTGTTACCAATCTTGGTAGCATTGTCAACTTGCTCCTCTGTAAGGAAAGCAAGAAATTTCCGAGTTCACGTGCCCTGTACTAGCTTTAGTGAGACATTTTCTCAGTCAGGGTTGGTTAAAAAAAAAGAAAAGAAAAGAATAGGATAAACCAAAAATACCTAGGGGTAGGCAAGAAAAGTTGCAGCCAAAAGGTTTTGTAAAGCAGTATATGTGTCAACCCATAAGTGGAAACAATATAAATTAGAAATGTGAGGAAGTTGTGTTGTTAGAACACATATGCAATGGAAAATCACCAACTTGAGAAATAGAATAACTGTAGCACAAAAGTAGGATTGTTAAAAGTCCTGGCTTTAGGCCCTTAGACTGGCACAATGCCATGCCATGCTGACTGCTGGTCTAGTAGAGGCACACGTGCCCACTCATACAGGCACAGAGGCTCACTTACACACCTGTACATACATGTGTAGGGACACGCACACACATGGGCACGTGCATTTGAGGGAGAGGCAACCTGGACAGTCCCAGAAGGGACCTGTCACTCATTAACACTAACGTGGACTTCCCCTGTTTAGCCTCTAGTAGCTGCTTTGAGACTGTTTCCATACCCAATCTGATGTGAAAACTCCTCCGATTGGGCAGCACTTCACTAAAGCAAGAGCAGGAACTGCTTCCACCGCATCCTCAGCGCCATGGCCACAGGCCATAGAACTCAGCAGGTCCCCAGGAAACATGGTTCTTGAAGTGGACTGAACTGAGTCAGGGCAAAGGGTAAAGTCCAGAGAGAGCAAGGGGAGAGCAAGTGTTCTTATTCTGGTTCATTCCTCAACTCTCTCTCTCAAACGCAAGAGCCTCCAGTGTTCACATTCATTCATTCTTTTTGTATTTGAACCTCTCTTAAATTACCATGTTTATAATATTTCTTTTTCATTTCAGAAGGGATGGTTTTGAATCCAAGTTTTCAGAGTTAGAAGGACAAAGTGTGCCCTTCCCTGGCATAGGTAAATATACAACCATAACCCTTCTGGTAACTTCTACCGTGAAATGATGATAGATGCTTTCTCCTGTTACATGGAATAATTGCCTCGCCTACCTTAACTTATTCACTACGTTTTAATCATCACAAACAATTTATGTATGCAAGGAAATAGCAGGTTATTCACTCAGCTCATTTTATTCACCATTGTCTTCTGATTTCTTCACACTACTTAATTTAGCATGTCAAGGTGAAACGATTAGTTCGTCTCACTTTGGTACAGCTATAGTCCACTGACAGAACACGTTTGTGACATTTTTATTGGATACTTCCTCTCTAGTCATAGTCATCACCTGGATTACTTACCACTGGTTGGTATTTCCGAATCAGAAGAACTGTGTGACCAGCAGGTCAATCTGGTTGGTAATAAATCAGAACAAATAAAGGCATCAAAGAAAACGCCATCTCTTAGGACCACTACACATGGCAAGTGGTTGTTTGAGACCAACATCTGCTTTTAGTCCTCCTGATGATAAGAAAAGCCCAATTAACACCCGTAGTTTAAAAGATGCAACTTTTTATTTATCGAAGACTCTACTGCTAAAAACCTTGCCAGATTTACAATTCTAAAGACAACAGCTTTTTGTAAATGTGTTTTATTTGCAGTTATAATATCTATAGTTAAATCAGTTCATTAAAAATAGAGTTGTAAACTATCTCCCAAGCTGCCATATTTGAGTTTAAAACAAAACGATCAAATCCTATTCTTACACTGCATTTGGGCAGAACTGTGAAACTGTCTAGTATAAAAAATAATGTCCTTATATAGGAAATCCTTTCTTAATTAAGATACAGGTTAGGACCGTATCATTTTATATTACACATCTAGTCATTCAACCCAGGATTAAGTAAGTTTTGTCTCTAAGCACTTTACCATGGTAGTATTTGCTATGCTGAACTTCTAGGGACTTGTTATTTGTCTAGATCTCAGGGCCACTGAACAACTGTTTATAATCAGTGGAAAAAGTGACACCTTCTTAAGCCCAGAAACAACATGTAATACACTCTAGGTGCAAAGCCTTCAGTCTTGGGGATAGCAGGCTGTATTTTGCCTTTCAAATTTTATATTATTTCTTACACCTCCACTTGGCTTCATTCTTTTCACAAGAAAGCTAAGAGGCTTTTTACTTTTAATAAAAGCTGAAGACGATCCTAGAGCTTCCAATAGCTCTGTTGTGGAAAAACTCATGTGAGTGAGTGCGTGAGGGTGCATGGACAGGAGAAGGAGATCTGGACTGAGAGCCAGAGGCCCGGGTCCCAAATGCAGCCCTGCTCTGCTCATTGTGTGATTTGGGTTTGTCTCTTAATCACTCTCTACCTCGATGTCTTCAATGTTCAAATAGGAATACTAATAGCTGCCTCGCCTGCACAGTTGTTATGACGATTAGATGAATTAATAAATGTGAGATAGCTTCTGGAAAGTTCAAAGTGCCACTCACGCATTAGTTATTCTGACCTAGCTTTCATATTCTTTGGAAACCCCATTTATAATAAGGCCCTCCTGGAGAAATAGCTGTTTCTTGAAATCCCATGAAAGCTTTGTCTTTATATGAGTTCTTATGGGTGCCTCTGGAAGTTCACCAAGTCTCTCTGTTCCCTACCGTGCTGGTCATACATTGCCCAAAGCAATTCAGGACCAGCTTTCTCAATGAGCTTTCCCTCAGCTCATGGAGGATTACCATTACGGCAATGACATAAAAATACAAATGTTATCTATTGTGTTTTTTCTGATTATAAAAGTAAAACACATTCTTGATAGGACATTTTTAAATGATGGGCACTCACAAAGAAAGAAGAAAAGATAAATTACCTCCAATCCTACTACCTAATATAAGCATTGTTCATATTTTGATGTCTATTGTGTATATCTTTCAGACCTCGTTCCATATACATATGAGATGTGTTGTGTATTTGGAAATATGCATGTTGTTATGAACTGGGTGTCTGTGCCACCCTCGACCACAACTCACATGCTAATGTCTTAACTCCCAATTTGGAAATAGGGCCTTTAGGAGGTAATTAAGGTTAAATGATGTCTTTGAGGGTGGGGCCTTTATCTAATAGGATTGATATCCTTATAAGAAGAGGCACCAGAGAGTCTCTTGTCTCTCTCCCTTTGACTTTCTCTCTCTCTGTCTCTTACTTCCCAATGTGAGGATAGCTAGAAAACAATGAATGGCCTTCTGCCAAGTCAAGAGCGTTCTCACCAGGAACCGAATTGGCTAGCACCTTGATCTTGGGACTTCCCAGCCTCCAGAACTATGGGAAATAAATTTATATTATTTAAGCCACCCAGTCTATGGTATTCTGTTATGAGAGCCTTAGCAGATGAATACATATATATTACATGCTGATACATCATTAGTGTTTTCTTCATTTAACAGTATATGACGAGTATTTCTTCATGTGCTAACTATTTTATGGTGTGATTTTTAATGGCTTTAAAATACAACAAAACATAGATGCAACCTAAATTTTTTGCAATCCCCTATTGTTGGACATTTTGATGATTTTCGATTTTTGGTTATCATAAATAATACTGTTACGTATATACTTGGATATTTACATTTTGTGTAGCTCTTATTCCTCAAAGTAGATTTGCTGGATCAAAAGAATGAATATTTTTCAAGTTTTTGATATATGTATTAAAATGTCTTCCAGAAAGACTATAGCAATTTACACTCCTACAGATAATTATCCGAAGTTGCCTGTTTTCAAGAACTCTTACCAATAATAGGCACTATCATTGTAAAATGGTATTTGTCAATCTGAAGGCAGAAAGGTATCTCATTGCTCTTTTAATTTGCATTCTTAACTACTAAACTAATGAATTATGTTTGTTTTGGGTTTATTCTTTAAGGATAGAGAGAATACCTCTTAAATTACTATTATTATCATTATGAACAATTTTATTAAAATCTTAATTTTTCAATATGACATTTGACCTCATCCTATGTAGAATATACTTAATGTAATAATTGAGCCTACAGTTTCCAATGGCATTTGCACAATTTCACTGCTTTGCTTTTCATGATTCTTAGAAAACCCTAAAAACATGGAATTTTTACAGGTTTTACAGAAGCTGCAATTTAAGTATGAATTAGCCTTTAAAAAACTTCTAGGAATCCTTAGTACAGAGCATTATGGAATGCTTCACAGTAAGTGATATGCTAATAATATGATAATAGGATCTTCAAAATAGGTAAGATTAATTTTATTACTTGGGTATTTTTTTATGAGCCTTAATTATCTACTCTTACCATTCATTATGGCCCACAGCAGATGCAAAATATTTGTTATATGATTGAATGGAATAATAGGAGAATCATCTACTACTTTCTCATTTTAAATAGAAGCAAGTAATATTAATTCTGTTCTAAACCATCTTAAATTAATGACTATACCCTTATCCATTCCTATCCCCAATGTAATCTTCCTTTATGTTCTCCTCTGTTATGATAATTTTTACTTTTTTTCTTCTCACATCACCTGAAAGACCATCGTCCTAGAAACTATTGAGTAGGTAAAGGTTCCAGGAATTCTTCTAATGTTCTAACTCAATGACCAAGTCTTTAGCTGAGTTTCAAACTAGCAAGGGACTAAAATTTAGGGAAAGTATGATTCACAATTTCTCCAAGTCAGATGGGGAACAAATGACAGCAAAGTTCCCTATTTATTCTTTTATTTAATCAGCAATTGCCATAGAAAATTTCCACTAAGTTGGCCTTGGAAAATTCTTTTTTATTTTTTATTTTTATTTTTTTAGCCTTATACCAGGAGGCTCTTTGATCTTTATTGTCTTTGACTGAGACTAACCTTGATGTACCCTTGACAATTTGTCCACTCCCAGTGAAAATATCTTCAAAAATTACTGCCTATTTTACAGTCATTTTACAGAAAAAAATAAGCAGTTGCTGAGAGATCTGTCATAACATTTTTGATACAGTTAAAAAAGAGTTAAAAGAAATTTTCTTCAAAAAGACCAGTACAAAAGTACTCCTACATGAACTAGGCTTTCGGATGCCTCAAATATTTTCATGAATGAAAGCCCTTTTGCTGATTTTCATTATAGAAGAAATTCTTTTATGGAAAATTCAAACCAACAAAGGAAGCTCAGATTGCAGTTCTAACATTTTTCAGCAGAGTTGACCAAACATGAGTCCTAAATTGACGTATTATGAACACAATAAATAAGGTTTTAAAGGCTGACTAACACAGTAAAGCTTTTGAAACAGACCTCTCCTTTATGTACCCATCTTTCTGGGAGTTCATGGAGCATGAGAGGACATGGAATCTGAGGGCCTCTGATTATTCTTACAATTGCCACAGCTAATGGACAGCTGGGCAGAGAGGGCCAGTCACTTCCTGTAGAATTATCTGTGATGAATTATCCCTGTGGCCAGCTTGGAAGTGGAGGAGTCCTTACATTGCCTGACCAGAGTTATTAAAAGACTGCGCCGGCATTGTGAAAGGTTCGTGGCTAATGGATAAACAAGTCAACTCAAACAGTTTCTGTTGAATTGCTTCTTGGTGCACGGCACAAAGGTGGTCGTGTTAGCAGCTGTGGCATGAGCAGAAGTCATGATGTGATGGAGGTGGAGGTGGTGGTGTGTGTGCCTGTGAAAGGGAAGGACTTACAAAGAGCAATGACCTAGTCCTGGCCCTCAAGGGTGAAGACACAATGACGGAGGCGCAGCACAAAGGGACAGGAGACATACAGTGTACAAGACGGGAAAGACATATGGATCACCCAAGAGAAGCCCAGTGGTTCTAGTCTGAAGGTAAAAAAGATCAAAATTAAACCCCATGGGTCAAGAGACAAAGGTTCATTTAAGAAAGAAAGAGGTCTTATAGGTGGCCAAAGGAATATAGCGCAGACAGATTTGGAATTAACCAATGAGAGAGAGAGACAGGGACACAGACTGAGAGAGGGAGGCAGAAGTCTCTTTGTAGAACTGGAAGCTGGAAGAGCCCAAGGCATTCAGTGACACCAAACTCCTTTCACGTTCTTATCTGTTATCTGCCTACATATGGGAAGTTTGCTCCATCACTAAAATGCAAGCTCCGTGCAGTCAATTTGTCTGTTCCTTTCATTGGTCCCCAAAGAGCACCTGGCACTAGTAAGCATGTAAAAATATCAACAGAAAGAATATATGAACATATATGATGGATGACTTACAGAACCACAAGGGAGGCCTGTGTTTCAGAAGCTGAGGTTTGAGGAAATGCACCTCCCCCCAGCCAACAGCAGGTGTTGGCAAAAATCTGTGAACAGCCAATGGCAAGGAATGTGTAGGCTATAACAAGGTATTGTCAGAAAAAAAAATTTCCCCCTGGAATGGGACCCAAGACTGACACCACAAAGGCATCGATGAATTGCCCTATATGATAAAGCCGGCAGAAAACAAGTAGAAACGAATACCTCTTTAGAGCTTATCAAGTTGGCCAAATTGGCTTAGCTATTACAGGGAGGGGATTCAGGGGGATAACTGAAGTCAGAAGTCATCAGCTCAGTGGGGAGCGCAGTGTGGGGGTTTTCCTGTTCTTTTCTCCTTCCTACCAGCCCCCTGCCAAGGGAGGAGGAGGGCTTTAAGAGAATTACTTGTGGAGAGTGCAGCGGTCTGTTAGGAGGAACTGGCTTCTCAGAGTCTGCCTGGACACGCACTGTCCAGTGAATTGCTCTGGGTACCTCTCTGAGTATAAAGACAGGAAAGGGGATGGCAGGGTGAGGAGAGACCAAAAGCAGTGGCCTGACCCCCACTGTTTAGTGTGGCAAGGATGGCTGGGGTCCCTGGTGACTGAACAGGCATGACCAAAGGTACCTGAGCTGAAGCCCATACCGAGAGGACACAAGAAGCCAGAGGTAGTAGGGCCTATTCTTGAGGTGCAGGTGCAGGGGTTGGACGAGATGGAGCCAAGTGGACCTCCAAGTCAGGGTGCTGTGCAGTGGGGAGTTGGGACATTCCCACAGGGCCTCCTTAGGTAACTAGAGCCCTCATGGAGAGGTCCTAGAACAACTGCATCCCAGAGAGAGACGACATGCAGACGCCAAACACCCAGGGCACCTCGTGGCCTGTCATTCTCGGCTCGGAAGCAGAGACAGCCGTGGGAGGACCCTGGCCATGTCCCTGGGCCAACCCACAGGAGGAGAATGAGCCCCAGTGGGGGAAGAGGACAAGCCTCTCCATCAAAGCCAGGCTGGGGCTGGGGAGGGAAGAGGACATGAACACTAAATTAGATAGAAAATGAAAGATTTCAGTTAGAACGGACTTTTCCTGAAAGCTGTAGAATGGATCCCAACTGAAAGCCCTGGGGAGAAGCAGCATCTTTACATGCAAATTCATTTGCAAATGCCTCTTACCAAATGCCCTCTTCCTGTTAGTTTATGAGTTTCTCTCATCCATGATGTCGAGGTACCCAGGATGAGAAGGGATTTATAACTCTCCCAGCTTTAGATTTTACATATTTTCTGGGTTGGACATGACTTTGAACACTCTGCTTCCCCTTATGCAGTTCTCCCTCTGTGGACTATCTCCCACTAGCATCTGCTTATCACTTGGGCTAAAACTGTCCTGTTCTCTTGCCTTGCTGTTCTGCTGTTTCCTTCCTGCCTCAGGCCCTTTGCCTTTGCCATTTTGTGGCCTTGAATTTTCTCCCTGGAACTGGCACTCTTCCTTCACTAGGCTAACTCCTCTCTTGCTCTTCAGTCAGTTCAAACGTCAAGACCTCAAAGAAGCACCAGACCATGATTCTTTTTGTAACCATTTGATTAATAGTTGCTTTCTCTTCTAAACTGTAGCCTTCCTGAGGGCAAGGGAACCTGGCTTTTTGGCTCACTGTTACTTACCTTCCAGTGCCTTCCACGGAAGGTTGCTTGTCGTGGAGTTGTATCCCGGTGGTCAGGAGGGCCAGCTCTGGGGTGAGACTGCTTGTAAGCATAGCAGTTTTCAGCATCTCCTACCTGGGTCACCTCTCTAAGCCTCAGTCTCCTCATCTGTAAAATGGGATAAAAAGTATATAACCGAACTTCATAGGATTATTGTGAAATTTAAGTGAGATAACACATGTGTGGTGTGTGGATTAGTACCAATACACAGTTACTGTCCATAAAACGGACAGCTGTTGGTATTACAGTCATTCAGTGAGTATTTTCTGAATGGAATTAATAACAAGAGCCGACAGTACTGGCCGCTCACTTTGTGCTAAGTCTTCGGCCAATAAATCTACTATTTAATTTCCTCCTTCAGCCTCCCTCAGGGGGTGCTGCTATCAACCCCATTTTACTGACAAAGGAGCTGAAGTACAAAGAGGTTAAGTAACTTGCTCAGCGGTGTCACACTGCAATCCAAGTGGTGGTGGAAACAGGGAGCTTCCCACATCATGACATACATTATTGGTTTCCAACAGGTTTTTTTTTAAGTGCTTTCCTATCTTTTTCCTGTCCCAAACCAGAATGGCTAGCACACATCACCATCTTCTAGGAGAACTCTTACTTTATATAAATAGGTACTAAAAAATAGATCATCTTAAAAAGCACAATCAAATAATTGAGGGAACTCTTCTGCGCTCATATATAGTATTTCTCATAATTCAGTAAAATATGACACTTGCATCCAGGTCTTTTTATGATTTGCTTTTACTGGACACATGCGAATTTAAAAGATAACTTATGACCTGCTAACCCTGAGGTGCATAATCACCACATCATTGATGTAAACATAAATCACTTAAAATACATCAAAGTAGGAATTTTAGGGTAAGTTTGGGGGGGAAAAATCATAGATGTCTGTATGTGGCTATATTCACAGCTACTTATGGAAAAAATGAACTGTCTATTCATATTCATAAATATGTAATCCAGTAGTATTTTAAACTCCAGTTCTTACCTTTGAATGGAGCTTAGACATTGCTCACTAACTTAACTTTCAAAAACTGTAGGCAAGCAGTCCACATAGAGCATTTTACCCAGAAAGCTAATAAGTTTTCCAATTTTGTAAATGCACTGCACAACTTGGACAGTATTTCCTTCTAAGCCTTATCTTTCTTAGATGCACAGAGATTCAGCAGGCTGAGAAGTTAGGAGCTAAGGTTCTTCAGTTATAGTGACCTGGATTCAAATCCTGCCATGACTTAGTCAAGTTATTGAAGCTGTGTAACCCTCAGAGCATTTGTCTTTAAAATGGGATAATAACAGTAGTCACCTCCTAGGGTGTTATAGTTATTAAATGAGATAATACACTAGGCCCCTTATCCACAAGGGTATATTCTGAGAATCCCCTGTGGATACTTGAAACCACAGAGAGTACCAAACTCCTTATTTACACTATGCTTCTTCCCATATACACACAACTATGATAAAGTTTTATTTACAAATTAGGCACAGAATGAGGTTAACAACAATTAACTAATAGCAAAGTGGAACAATTTCAATAGTATACTGTAATAAAAGTTATGTGAATATGATCTTTCTCAAAATATCTTGTCGTACTGTCTTCACTCTTCTCGTGAGGATGTGAGATAAGATGCCTATGTGATGAGATGAAGCGAGGTGAGTGACACTGGAATCATGAGAGAGCATTAAGCTATTACTGACCTCACGATATGTCAGATAGAGGGCCATCTGCTTCTGGACCACGGCTGGACACAGGTAACTGAAACCACAGGAGGTAAAACTTTGGATAAGCAGGGGCTACTGAGTCGCTGTGAAGGGCTGAACAGTTTAAAGACTATAACTGTTAATCTACACTTAGAAAAAACATTTAACATGGGCCAACCATGTTTATTGGTGGTCCCCAAATAACCCTTGGAAGATGTTCAAATGATCATTGTTGAATTGAATCAAAATTCGGAAGGGAAACTGGTTAGAATCGAACAACATAGCGTGAGTTGTATTGAGTTTCTCCCCCACACATTCAAAAACTGATTGCGTAGGACTCACCGTGTAAGCTTTTAAAAATTTAGGATTCTGGTACCCTGAAAATTCTGATTCTGTCAGAAGGTCTGGTATTAAGCCACAAATACCAGTTTTTAAAGCTCCCACAGGGATGCTGATGGACAGCCAGGTTTGGGAACATGACCTCAAATGCACTTTCAATTCAGAAATAAACTTCCCCAGGACTCCTGCTGGCAGGATGAGTCCCTGGTGGATAGAAACTGGGTCCCAACAGCTCCTTGGTTAAAAAAAGTCCATATCATGGTGTCTGCAGTGTCACATTTCGACTCTAAGGGTTTGATCAGGGTGAGGAAGTCCCAGACTGGCAGGAGAGACGCTACAGGGAAGGAGAATGGACCCTGAGCGCGTTCCAGGACATCAGCTCCTGCAACCCAGGGTTCAGCAGCTCCTCCCAAGCAGGGCTGAAACAAGTAGCATGCAGTTAAAAGAAAATAAACCCTCTCCCATCCTCACTGGATTTCTGTTCTTTTGTATCTCTCTGTGCGTCTAGTACAAAGGTAGTCAGTAAATACTCCCGGATTAACTGCTGTAAGCTTACAGAGAGTCAGCCTCCCATTATATCAGCCCTGGATCCATACCACCCATGGGATGAGTTTAGCTAGTGAAGTTGATTTGATTAATATGCCTCCTCATTGAATCCTACGAAAACTGCCTGCATGCATGTTCCCCCCCACCTTCGGGTCTCCTCTTTTGCCAGCCGTGTGTCTTACTCGCCTATCACCTGTCCACTCTCCTTTCCTGCTCTCTAACGCCTTCAGGCGTGTGGTGGAGTCACGTGCTGTGGGATATAAATAACCGAGAAACATTCATCTCTGTGGTGGCAGAGAAGTTGCTGCCACTTCTTTTCCTGGAAACCTGCCTCTGGTGTGACAGTATACTACAGCAGTTTGAAACATTTTCACAAAACATTTCTGAGTGAAGCAGGGAGAGGAGATGGGGAAGCTAAGATACTGCTGTGGCCTTCACACATCAGTTTATAACTTGCCTAAATATTTGTCATCATGTCACCAGGCCTTACACACGAGCCAGTAATTCATTTCAACCCAGATCTGTAGTCTCTGAAGTATTCTTCTTGGGGAAAAAAGTTGCTCTGTGCTTCTAAACTTCCCTTCCTTTATCCCAGGGAAAATATCTATCGTTTCCTTATTTGGGGTTTTCTTTAGGGAACAGTAACAGAGATGTGAATGCTCACAGATCAGGCAGCGTGTGTGTTCATCTGCCATTATATCCCCCATACTTAGCATAAGGACTGACAATAGTAGATGCTTACAAATGTTTTTTTACTAGTGAAGACACACTTTAGAAAAGAGGGGTGGAAGACCAAAGAAGAGAGGACTAAAGAAGACCTTTGGAAAGTGATTTGGGGTGAGAAAGAACACCCAAAGATGAGAAATTCTTTTCTGCCAGTGCTCATAGAGAGAGAGAGGAAGAGAGAAGAGAGTGTAATGAGATGAAGAGGACAATACGGTATTTGTCAAGGAAAGGAACTATGTCCCTCTTCCCCTTCCTTGCCCTTGATAACATGTGCATGCTTCACATGGAACATCTGGAATGACTCTCCATTGCTCTAAGGATGAAGTCTGAACTTAGCCTGGGGTATAAGGTCCCACATTGAGTCATAGTTATGCAGGCAGCCCATGCCCACTATCTAGCTCCAATCTTATCTCTACCACTCCCTCCCAAGTGTCCTATATTCCAGCCATACTGAATTTTACATCATTTGGAGCATATGGGTGTAGGCTTATGCTGTACTGTCTGCCAGGAGCAGGTTCCGTCTCTTCACTGGCCAATTCCCTTCCACCCTTGAGGTGTCTGCTTAAATGCCGTTGCCTCCAGGAAGTCTCCCCAGGCCTTTGGGTTGGCTTTGCCTTCCATGGTACCCCATCCTAGCATGCCCTACATGTCCTTGTCATTGCAGGTGTGGTGGTTTCTGCTAAGACTGTGTGGTCCAGTGGGCACTGGCCAGCCCCACATGGTTCAGTGCTGTGTCTGTGGCATTGAGCCCAGTCCAACACACAGCTGGGAAATACTTACTGAATGAATGAAGAAACGAAGAGGAGGAAGGAAGAACTCTGTGGCCTGAGCAAACAGGAAAGGACCATGCCAGCAGAGAGATGGGGGTACACTGAGGCAGTGTGGGCTTGGTTTCCTGGCTTCTGTAAGATCCATTCAGTGGGGTCCCAGAAGATGTGGGAAGGTGGACCCTGAAGCAGTGGAGCCCAGCATTCAGTTTGGGAAAGGAAAGGAAAAGAAGAGGCAATGATTGCTGATGAGGTTGATGTGTTTTAAACATCGAAGAATGTTTGTAGTTAATACACTCATTACTAGTTATATATGCTATAAGGCAGTTCTTATTAAATAAAATTGTCACAACATCAGACAAAAGCTCTTGTCCCATTTTTTTAGCTGTATCCTAACTTATGAGGAAAGAGGAACATGCCAACCAGTACAATTCCATGCATCTATTTCCTAAGAAATTCATAAAACAAATAGCTTGCTCTAGGGGTACAGAAATCATTAAAAATAAAGTTTTTTATTAACTTTAAGAGTCATGTTTTGAACATGGAGCTCACTCCAGCTAGGAACTATTACTTTTGGTCTCTGTCACCTGTAATCCTGTCTTGAAAGCTTACATGTGGAGGGTAATGTCCCAACAAAAACCATCTGCTATCCTGGTCAAAGAAGAGGGAGGGACATTGAGTCATAGGTATGCAGGTGGCCCAAATCACTGCATATTTCCAGACTGGCTTAATATTCTCTCTCTAGGGCAACATGGTGTTGAGTTGTGTTTCTCCTGCAAAGAGGCCTTCGGTCCCACTATGTGGAAGCCGTGGCCTGGCAGCCATGGAGTGGCCTGAGCGATCTAATGGGAGTCCCAGATTCCTGTGTCCTTGCTACCTGACTAGAGTTATGTATTTGAATTTTGGTTTCCTCATTTGTTCATCTGTAATGGGAAATTTTCTGATAATTTTTACAATTAACCCATCTTACTTAAAACTCTTATGTAATCTGACTATTAATACTATAACCATTTTGTGCTTTTCTGCCATTAATGGGCCAAGGTAAAAACTAACTGTCCAGAGACTCAAGAGAAAAGAAACCTGGCAAAAAGCATTAACTTAATGAGGAAATCTATTATCGGCAGTTATCTATTTTATATCATCAGGGGCTTAAAGGGAAATTATGTCCAATAATTCTTTTGAATACCACCAGTATAGCACTTAGTATAGCAACGTCCAACTAATAATACTCATTGATACATCATTCTAGTCATACTAGGCACTAATCAAATATCCTTTTTCAGCCTATGATAATTTTCACCTATGGGGTAAGAGCTTAGATGATAAGGTTTAACTGATGTAGAAATCAGAACATTGAACCTCAAAAAACTATATGAAGTTTAAGGAATTGAAAAACAGAATAAAAGCATGCATTAAAAAGAGGCTAGTAATGCATTAAATATCATACCTTGGGAATTACCTTGTTTCTTAATTAGAATTCTTCAAGCATATCATTTGAACTTGTCCTCACTGAGAACCACACCCTAGGCAAATTCAAAGCATGGCAGGGAATTATTTTCTACTTAATGGAGCATGTAAGTTTATTTTAATATTCAAGGTTATGATGGGTGAAATGTAAACTGGAAAGTTTTCCTTTCTATCATGGGTCATGGTATAATAGCAGTACTTACTTTTTGAAATAAATGTCCAATTACCATAAAACAAAAGGAAGGTCATTGTATTTTACTTGGCTTTTGTATTGCAGTCTATGAAATGTGTTTCCTTACAAACTGGCACGCTGTAATACTTTGTATTTGTAGCTAATCCAGGGAACCCAACCTTATCTTTCCCTCCTTACAAACCACATGGGCTCCATTCTAGCAGCAATAACTTAGTCCTTCTCATCACTGAACCTTTGCATAAACCATTCTCTCTGCTTAAAATGACTTCCTGGTTTCCTCTGCCAATCCATGAACCTTTTCTTTTTCAAGACATTTCAGAAATTTGTCTTTCTTACATATCCCTTCCTTATCACTTCCTTTAATCATTTATAATTATGCATATGTGAAGGTTGAGTCAGTTAGCTTAACTGACGAGATAACCTGAGTAACAAATGAGTCACTTATCTTGGCCTGAGGAAAGACTGCTAGTCTCAGCTCTTTACTACACGTTTGTTTATTGGGAGAGGGGTGATGGGTTTGGAAGGGAAGGACTAGTCAGGAGTGTTCCAGGGAGTGTAGCCCCACGCTGGTTATCTGCCTTGGAAAAGAGTTTGCATTAGACACCAGTATTGCCCTTGTACTTTAGTTGTTCTTTGTAATTGTACACTTATTTCATTTCTTTGCCTGGCTCCACCATTAAATCCTACCTATTTCTTCCATTTATAGTGAGTGTTTTGAAATCAAGAGTGTTAGAGTCGCCATGTTTCTATGCGGAGGAATTAGAATACAGTGGTTGATGAAGCCACAGTCACGGATTCAATCGCCTTCAGAGCCCATGCAAGCAGCACAAATGTGCAAAGAGACACAGTGTCAGACAGGGAGCAGAGGCTACGTAAGCTGGAGGGAACCTATCCAGGCTTGGGGCATTCAAATGGAGAAATTCAAAGCACCTCTGCCAGTTGAATCTGGCTGTCCAGTCACCAAGGTGTAACCCCTGATGCCCTTATTTCTTGCTCTGAGCCTGTGAGATACGTTGGTGGTGACAAGGTGATTAGCTACGTCTTATTGATGAAGGAATTGAAACACAGAATAATAACTTTACAAAAATCACACAGGAAAATCAGCTTCACGAATGTGTCTTGTTCAAAGAGAACACACTGTAAAAATGTAAAATATAAAGCATGACCTAAAACTTAGAAGTAAATGAGCAAGACTTATTCTCTTAAAATATTTTCTAATATTGGGAGGCAGTTTTTCAGTGCATTCAGTAAGTTTTAAAGGCATATTAAACCAGTCAGTCCCTTTACTGTGATTTAGATATATACATACATACACACACACATGAACACACACACATACATTTATTTTTAGGATTAAATCACAATTACCTTCAGAAATTTGGCATATTGTCTTCCTGAGAGATTTTGACTAATACATGACCTACTTTGATTTATAGAAAATCTCATTTTATGGGGAGAATTGTTCCTTTCCTAGATAACCTAGTTTTTTTTTCTTTAAGTTTGTGTTTTATTTACTGTCATTACTCCTAGCTTTGAGGGGGAATGAAAGTTGGGTAACAGACCCTAGAATCTACTATTTAATGTGAATTCTTTGAAATTTTTATTCCCTGCTCCTACAAGCTGAGAAGTAGGCAGAGCGTATTCTGCAAATCAAGCCCGTTAAAATTCCACCGCAAAGCATGGACTTGACTGACTGCAAGTGGAGCTGTCAGCTTGTACAGGCATCACTGTCAAAGGGCCGTGTCATCTGTCAGTGTCGGTTCCAGCTCACTGTTCCACATAGAGGGAATGCACTGTTGCCTCCCAATTGATAACACGCTGCCAGAAGCATGTTACTTTCTCATCCGTCTTCTTGTAGCTGTCAAAAATGGAATCCATTAATTAGTTTGTTCTTGTGGATTTTAGCTGCTCTAAAGACATGTACATTTCAAAATAAGGCAAATAAAAACCCCAACCTAAACCATTGAGGCCAAGAAGGGCTCAAAATCCCAAAGTGGTAGCTGTTGCTGATGGTGGTGAGAACTGGCCAGCGAAACTCTGCCTTAAGTGCATGTAATGATGTGGCTAGTTTCCCGTCCCTTTTAATGAGTAGCAAGCTTCCTAAGGCAGCAGAGGGAATAGAGAGAGTTGGAGAAAAAGGCGGGAGCTGCCCTGAATGTGGTTTTAACTAGTCAGGCAGTTTGACACAACTTAGGGAGGCTGGTGGCTGCCGGTATTGCATGATTACCTTTTGGGATGTTATTCCTCTCCCGTGGCTTTCAGAAAAAGTTTGATGGGCTTTCCTCCCCTCATTTTAGTGGTCCCGCAAAGCCTACACAATTCTGTAAATTCCACATGCTGTAGACAGGGTGCCTCATGTGTAATTCACTCCAGCATTCCAATATACAGTATATCTGTGGATTGAAGGAATATTCTATAAGAAACTTGAAACAAATATATTGAACAATCTTCCTGTCTGATATAGTATATTGCACAAATGAGTATGCTTCAGCTTGACCCAGTTTTTTCCCTTCTCCCTCTTTTCAAGTTGTGATAAAGGATCGCTCTGACGGTACATTATTTTATTCTTTTCAACTCAGTGAGCATTTATTAAGTGACTACTCTGTGTAACTCACTGTGCTAGGCACTCTGGGAAATACGAAAATGATTAAAATACAGCCATAGTCCTCCAGAATCTCATGCTTTAGAGGAAGAGGCAGATGTATACACAAAGAGCCCTAATTCAAGACAGACTACAGGAAATACTAGTGAGCGGTGGAGAGAGGGCAGATGAGCTCCACCTCAGAGATGGATTCCTGGAGAGGGAATCCTGAAATACGCATGTTTGAGCAAGGATTGGAAGGAAGAGTTGGTCTTCACACAGCTGTAACATCCTCAGTCTTAAAGGATAGGCTGCAGATGGAAGAAAAAGCATGCAGCAAAGGGGTGATTCTGCAAATGGCCAGGAAGGTGGAACTTGCCCAGCAGAAGACATGCAGGGAAGAACTTTCCATAGACAGGTGCCAGCACGAGGGCTGATCCAGTGCAGGGCAGGGGGATTCCAGGACAGAGACATCCTTCCAAGCACCGCGCATTTTGCCAAAGGGACTCCTTTTGCGAAAAATGTCGGGGGACCATTTGACCCAGGAATCCCACTCCTAGGAATTTACCCTAAGAATGCAGCAGCCCAGTTTCAAAAAGACAGATGCATCCCTATGTTTATCGCAGCACTATTTACAATAGCCAAGAAATGGAAGCAACCTAAGTGTCCATCAGTAGATGAATGGATAAAGAAGAGGTGGTACATATACACAATGGAATATTATTCAGCCATAAGAAGAAAGCAAATCCTACCATTTGCAACAACATGGATGGAGCTAGAGGGTATTATGCTCAGTGAAATAAGCCAAGCCGAAAAAGACAAGTATCAAATGATTTCACTCATATGTGAGTATAAGAACAAAGAAAAAATACTGAAGGAACAAAACAGCAGCAGACTCACAGAACCCAAGAACGGACTAATAGTTACCAAAGGGAAAGGGACTGGGGAAAATGGGTGGGAAGGGAGGGATAAGAGGGAAAAAGGGGTATTACGATTAGCAGAGTAATGTTGGGGGGGGCACAGGGAGGGCGGTACATCTCAGAGAAGACAAGTAGTGATTCTATAGCATCTCACTACGCTGATGGACAGTGACTGTAATGGGGTTGGTGGGGGGGACCTAATGAAGGGGTAGTTTAATAACCATAATATTGCACATGTAATTGTAGATTAATGATACCAAAATAAATTATATAAGAAAAAGATGTAGACATCACCATTTTGAAAACAATTCAATCTCTGTAGAGTCTTAGGTGGAGCATGTCACTGAACAGAAACTCATATAAAATACTACCACATAAAAATGAATTTTAATTGTCAGATCACAAAGCAACCCCTTTATTATCTGTGGTAAGGGGAATGACATTTCACAAAGGGCCTATTTTACCTACTGAAGTATTGAAGGACCTATTCAAGGGTAAATTAGCTATGTATTTCATATATATATATATTTCTTCAAAACACAAATTGTTTTATTTTCTATATTTAAATCTAAATAACCTAGTCTTTCACAATTGAAAATAAAAGATATATAAAAATTTAGACAATTTATTCTGATTTATTTATTCTTAAAACAAATTTATAAAAACCTTATCATCCAAGTGCCATCAGTACTGCCAAATGCCTAAACTTTCATAATTAAAAATAAGTGATATTAATTTTGTTTTTAAAATGCAGCTGTAAAAACTTTGCAGAAAAGAGCTATATTTTACAAATCCCTACCTTATTTTAATGATTGCTTATCTTGCCTTCAGTTTTGTTACATCAACATGGCTGTAACACACCATGCATAATGTTAGGAAAAAAGGTGGTTTTATTTGTTTATCTCAGACTGTGTAAGAATGGTTCCATTCTTTGTAACTCCAAGTGATACTCTTTATTGCTACAAATATCTACTGTAAAAACTGACTAAACCTTTAATATATTTTCAAAATATCATATGCCAAATACTGACAAGTTATACTATTCAAATATCTAGTCATACAGTAATTTCCAGAAATTTATGAAAATTTTATTATATGCAAAGAGATATGCAATATCAAAGAGCTGCCTAAATATGCTTGTCCTAAATGTTTATGAGAAGGAATCAAATCATAAACATCAACATTTATGCCAGCAAAGTTAACATGACTATTTTATAACACTGGGTATTCTAAAACATGACATTTCAGCTGGTATTTTTTTTTCAGCAGATATATTTTGATATTTTAGAAGATAAATTATATATGAATCACCTAACATTTTTTAAGATCTAAAGAAACATTAAAGTGAGAAGCCAATGGCATGTGATGGTGATGCATCTCCATAAACATGACCCTTTCGTCTGCTTCCAATGTCATTTCTTAAATCCCTGAAATGCTTCATAAATCTCTACAGACAATATCATTGAAAACTGAAGTATTTCACTGCTTCACTGAATGAAAAAATCCTAGAAACTTAATAGCCTTAAGTATCTTCTGTCTATCAAGAGTTTTACAAAAGCAGCAGTCCAACCATTTGTATGGATCCCAAATATTTGTATACCATAGATACATATAGGCAGGTAGACTCCTCCCACTTTTAATGTATACAACATTAGCTGTACAAGTAGGATAGAAATCCAGCGTCATTGGCTAACAGAATGGAGCAACATGTTTTTAAAGCTGTACTCCACATAATTCCCTCAAGGGCTCTTATGGGTGAAAAAATAAAAAGCCTACTTCGTCTGAGGTACTTTTCTGTGCACCAACAGTACAGCAGTAAACAATAATGACAAAAATACACAAAAGTTCTAATAGAGTTATATTCCAGTTGAGACTTTATATAGCCACTTCACTGAAAATCCTCATTCCAACTGTATCCTCCTTCATTTTTTTTTAATGTTTAGAAAATACTTCAACTAAACAAAGAGTCCAGTAACGAAAGAAAAAGCCTAGAGACCACATACTAAGATATTATTAAAATATAAGAATATATTATATTTGGGAAAAAAGAATGGCTAATAAATTTTAACAGCTACAAGGAACAATGTGTAGGCTTAACATATATTTAAATATCATGAAAATATTCTTGATTTTAATAAGGTACATTATTTGGCAGCAAACTGATAGATGACAGTCTAATTTTATATACATATTTTATAGTGAGACTTCAAATAACTGAGGTAATAAGTAAAGCATCATTAGAAGGAGGTAGGAGAAAAAGGAGAGGAAATAGAGAGAAAGAAGAAGAAAAAGAAAAGTTAAATCACAAAGTAAACACTAAGTCTTAGCTTAATACAACTAAAAGGGTCAGAAAACATCCTATTAACTAAAATAATGTGAGAATTAATCATTGTATCTTTTAATGATTTTAAGGGGCTATCTATACCTTATCCCTTGGGATAAAATCAAA
The DNA here is from genome assembly GCA_032199065.1 of Smutsia gigantea. Taxonomy (NCBI): domain Eukaryota; kingdom Metazoa; phylum Chordata; class Mammalia; order Pholidota; family Manidae; genus Smutsia; species Smutsia gigantea. The sequence goes on along the minus strand of JAVSCE010010715.1, from coordinate 18,320 downwards.
GCCCTCTAGGAGTAAGTGGACAACAAAAGCTGGAATGGGATGATTCTTATGTTAGAAGTAAGGTAGAATTGGGTTCAAAAGTGTATTTTAACATCTTCTAACTTCTGGGTCTGGAGCTTAGATATAAAAAGCTTAATGATTTGGTTTATATTTGTAATGAAATTAAAACTCAGAATTTCAATACACCATTTTCAGAAATTTCAATTTGATTCAGTAGAAAGGATTGCTCTATTACTACTTAACAGTATCTACATACAATCTCTACAATGACCAAAATATATGACTATCTGAAGGAAATGACTTTCTAGAAAATGCAGCAGTGCTTTTACACAGGTATATGAGAAATATATATACATTACAGATGTATATATGCATACTTGCACACTCAGAAAAATAAAAGCAATTATAAAATAAGGGTAATCCCTTTTCAGATTTGATAGTTAATTTATTTTAGGTATACATATTCAATTCCTTACAAATATATGCCATTATGAATCATACAGAAAATTTTTGTTAATCATATTCTTTTAATTTCCAATAGCATATACCCATATATTATACAAACCTTAAGTGCATATTTACTGATTCTATCCCATGTATCTAAATTTTTCAACTATTCCTTTTAATTAAAATCATAAATATGATGTGTAAGAGACTGAAAAAAACTAAAAACATTAATCAGGTTTATTAGTGGCTATATCCAATACATTAAAAAGTCCACTATAGTCTTGGTTCAAAAACTTCCTTCCTCCTTCCCTACTAGACACTGCAGTTGCCATGCTGCCAGCCAGCCAGCAAACTCTCACTCCCTTTTGTAAGGATGTTATGCTGTTGCCATGGATACAGCTATCTCTACATTTTTTTCAGCTCCTCTTTTAAAATATGGTATTTTCTCCGACCCCAGGAGAACATGCAATGTCATAAACTCAATATAGTCACTTAAAAGAAAAAAATTACATTAAATTCTAGATTTCTAAAATCATCTCAATCATAGCATAGCTATAAATATATCCAAACTCTAATATGTAGAGTCATGTACCTTCCACATTTTTTAATACTAATGGAATGTTCACTGAGATACAGTAATTACATAGACCCAAAAATCCATTTTACAAATTCAGTTCCAACTTAGGAGAAAAAAATCATGAAATACCTGAAATAATAGTAGTAAACAATTTCCAGTCTGTGAACACCCTGATCTTGGTTGTCCTTGTTAATTCCTATGGTTGTCTAAGAATGAAAATTAAGTGGTTTGGTAAATAGTCACTGCCAAAAATAAAACCACAGGGGAAATTTAAGAACACATGAGTAAGAGAAAATGAATCTTAGCTGATGAATGAGCAAAGTGCAATTCAGATTTCAGAATCAATTCACTGATATTCCACCATCAAATTCTTCACACATTGAAATTAAGCTCCACAGCACTTCCTTCTGGTGGTGGTGAATTCCCTTGAAGGAATTCATTAGGATAAAGAAACTTCAGCACCGTGTTAAAAATGTTTATTTTGCAAATGAATTAATTGTTGTAGACTCAAAATTGAACCACTGACATTATTATGGTAAATCCCACAACCTTCTAGATTATTGGCACTGCAGGAAAAAAAAGAAACACCTATTTTCTGTGACCACAGAGTTGACACACTGGTATTACTCTGCTGGCAATCTATCTGTCAAGGATTAAAAAAGAAAAAAAGAAAAAGTGTCATCATTTAGTAATAATACATCAAAACTACTAGAAAAACCATTCAAAGCACATGGCAGTTTCCTTATATTCATATATAAAGTACATACTAGAAGTGATAAAAATGATGTAAAATATTGGTTAAAAGGGTAGATTCTCAAGCCAGACTGCTAGGTTCAGATCCTGGCCCAGCCATTCAGTCAACTGGTAAAATTGATGAAAATTATTTATTTCTGCATCAGTTTCTCATCTGTATGTGGGGATAATAATAGTTACCTATATCATTAGGTTACTGTGAGGATTAAGTTATACATATAAAGCTTTTAGAATAGTGCTTGGAACCTAGTAAATCTTGAGTTTATTGTAAAATGCACTAGAGAAATTAATCGGTTAATATTGGAGGACAAAGGAGCTTTCTGGTTACAAATTATTACTGAAAAATTCCCTTTTTTGATGCTGCAAAGCCTATCATTTAGTGATTATTGAGAGTTTATGAATGAAGTGTAATTTATATCTACCATTTTAGTTATAGAATTGAGTCAAAATGCTTACTTAGCTGTTTTTTAGTTAAACAAAATTGCACCCTGAAGAACTCCACCATGAGCCAAAAATAACTATACCACGATTCCATATTTGGATTCACTTTACAAATTTTACATTCTGAAAAAAATAAAATAAAAACAAGAGATTTTATACCAAGAACTCATTTTCGTTAATTTACAATACATACACATTTTTTCTCAGAATATTTACAGCTGCTAATGATACACATGCAACATAAGCCAAGAAAATATTCCTAAAGTAGATGAGAAAATGGGAGAAGTATGAAACCAAATCAAATATTCAGAGGTAGGGCTGGGGGGAGGAAAGAAACCCTTTGTATTATGAATGCCTGATATAATTTAATCTTCATAAAAGTTCTATAACACAAATATAAAAATACAGATAAGAAACTGAAGCTCAAAAAGACTAAAGTATTTGTCCTTTTACAGAAATGGTAAACAAATTCTCAAAAAATAAGTATGCTAACAGAGCCAAGGAATTTTTTCATTTAAAATAGATATGTTATATTTGGAATACAATGCTATCTTTCTCCTAAATTGTGTAATTTTGCAATGATATAATTACACAGGAAAGAATCAACATGTACTTATAAGAACCTACTACATGAAAAACAAAGGGTTAAGTAATACCAAAAAATAAAAAATTAAAATAGTAAATGCATTCCAAATATTAGTGTTAGCCGTGCTTTTCTGATACTAAACAATCGAGGGCAGATTACATTGCATTAAGATCAGCACTTTGGAATATACACTGTAGACTAATAGTTTTTCACATAATTAGATAATTTTTAGTCTGTTTGACAAGTTTGCTTACCACAATATTTTCTTCTCCAAAGCACTAAGTCTAGGATTATTATTTGTGCAGCCTGGCACCTCTGCAGCAAGCTATACCTTGGGGATGGTTTAAAAGACAATTTAATGCCTGCATATAATTAAAGAAACTGAATAAATAAAATTTTATTAGATATCTGTAAGTCTATTAAACTAAGCTCTAAAGATATTTCCAGCCTTTTTCCAAAGGGATAATTAGTTTTCAATAGTGAAAGAACAGAAACTGGCATCTCAGGAAGCCTCACGAATGACAGCACTTTAACTCCAATGTATCTCTGCTGGGACCTTGCTTGTTTACTCTTTCACTGCTCTCAGAGCCAATCATGACCCTATTACAAGTGACCAGGTTTTTCTTCTTGTAAAATAATAGATTATAGAATGTACTACCCAAACCTACCATATTCTCCATTGTAAGACTCAATCATTGAAATTTAATTTATAGACAGTAGATACTTAATTTTTTAAAATAATCTTTTTCATAAAATACACTCATGTGAACAAAAGCATCCAAAAAGCAATTGTCATCATCTGGGACCTCTATACTCTTGATAGAGAACTAAGAGAGATGGAGATGAAGAGAATTATGAACTTAAGGAAAACAATCAGATGAAAAAATTTCTTTTAGTATATGATAGACATGTCAATAATATTATTAATAATCATATAAATAAATATTGGTGCAATTTGGAAATTAAATTTAGTTAATATTTTGTATGCCCTCTTATTCTGGTGGCAAAGTAAAAGAAAAAAAGTGCAAGATATAATTTTAGCCTGAATAGTTAATATAAATATGTACCAGAGCAATATCCCTTAGAAAAATAGATATATTCATACTTAGTTCTTAAATTATAGCTAAGTAAAGACATAAAAAACACTTTACTTAACTTTCAAATTTTAGGTAAATGAAGACAAAACACATAAAAACCTACTTGGTTAGTGGACTAAGATTATTTTTAGTATTAAGAATAATAGACATGAGAAAAATAACTATCATCATGTTACAAAAAATTGGTATTTTGATTCACTTTCATGATGTCAATCAGAAGATATCCTATTTGCCAACACTATCTTTATAATAAAATAGTTTAATAAATGCCCAACTTGATAAAAACTTACAAGCATTTATTAAATTTTAAAAAACTAATTTTTTTCAAATTTGAAAACAATAAAAATCTCTAAGATTCCTTATGCACACTGAAGTACATGGGTGATTTTTTTGTATGTATGTGTGGGTGTGTGGCAGTGTGTTTTTATGATAAGGATAGATTCCTTGATACTAAAAAGAGATCCCAAATGAGTTTTTGAGTCAATGAATATAATACATATAAAGAGCTGTATAGATGGAAATAAATTAAACATTCAACATAATATGTAAAATAAATGCTAACTGAAATTTAATTTTATTATATCAAGGAGACACCAGCTGATACACTATCTTGAAGAAGATAATTCCTTAAGTGGTAATACCAGCAACCAGACCTTTTTTTTTCACATATACACAAACATGTTAAGCCAGTCCTTAAAATTATAACCATCTACACATGGTACAAATTTTAAAACAAATCTCTAAAACTAGTTTGAGTCAGTATTTAATAGTTTAAATATATCTGATCTGTTGACAAAATTTAATTTGACCTACAGGGCTAGAGGTGATTGCTTAAAATATTTAATTTTCAGGGCTTTTTTTAAATTAAATACCTCACCCTTGGGCAAGTTATTCAACTTCTTTAGGCTTTCTTTTCTAATATATGATGAAAAGGTTTTGTAATGATCTAAAAAATGTTTTCTAAGTCTAAAATTATATGATCTAAGACAAGAAGAGACAGTAATTATTAGGTGTTCCTTATATATGTAAATAAAAGAACCAATGACCTCAGAATTGTACTATAAAATTCTAAGAACAACAAACGTTGAAAGTAATTATTAGGTGTACCTTATATATGTAAATAAAAGGACAAATGACCTCAAAATTGTACTATAAAATTCTAAGAACCACAAACGTTGAAAGGTTGGGTGGAAATTAGAGTGATTACTCATAAGCCAATATAATTCTTACCCTTAGAAAATTATTTTAATGTGACTCTTAAAAAGATATCTTCAGGGAGGGGATTCAACATGGCAGCGTGAGAGGTAAGACACTGAACTCCCCCAAAAACCACAGATAGTGCAAAAATATAGTTAATACAACTAACCTTAAAACAACAACAGGAAAGAAGGCTGCCACCAGACTGCATACAGACCTCATGAATAAAGCAGACCTCAGGAAACAGGGTAACATACAAAAGCCTTGATCAAGAGGGACCCAAGTCCTTCCCCCACCCCAGCGCACTGGTGGGAGGAAGAGAAAGGGAGCAGGGGAGGGGGTTGAAGCCTGGACTGCTGAACACGCAGCCCTGCAGACCTGCTATGCGAGCAGAAACCTACATTGTGTGCTGCTCTGGATATCGGGGAGCTGGGACAAGCAGAGTGCTTGAGAGACAGATTCTGGCTGTTTGTGGAGCACGGCATCCACACTCTTCCACTCTGGGACAAGGGAAAGGCAGACAGTCTGAGAGGCTTCCAAGCAGCGAGAGGGCTGTTGAAGGGGTGGGGTTTGCATGGAGATTGCTGCACAGGAGAATTGATAAGGGGATAAGGTAGTCTGGGAGCGCTCTGTTCAGCAGATTGGGAACTTTGAGGAGCTTCAGGCACTCCATTCTTCTGGATGTCTACTCGGCTCCGAGACCCCCACTGTGATATGCGGCCTGCCGAGCCTACCTACTGGCCTCACCGCACGGGCTCGCAGACCAGCAGTCACTGTGCTGCAGTCAGGCCAGTCAGAGGGAGGCACCGTCTACAGCAGCTAGAGACACAGAGCACAGAGGCTTACACCTGTGTGCTCGGCCCACTCGCTCTCATACGGGAGACAGGCAGGGCAGACGGAAATCAGGAAACAGAAATTTCCTCCCCCCAGGCACAAGCTCCGATTCCCCTCCGACCCCTAACCACACTCTAGGGGCTGAGAAGCTCCACAGACTGCAGCTTCTGGGCACTAGAGGGCACCATGCAGAAATATGAAACGTTGAAAGAACATGGTTCAGACCAAATTCTCACAAACCCTAGAAAAAGGGCCAAATGAAACTGAACTCACCAATCTTCCTGAAAGAGAGTTCAAATAAAAATCATAAACATGCTTATAGAGGTACAGAAAAATATTCAAAAAATCAGGAACAAATTTAAGATGGTGATTCAATCATTAAGAAATTCCATATCAGAAATGAAACATACAATGGAGGGATTTAAAAGCAGATTCAATGTAGTAGAAGAGATGGTAAATAGAAATTAGAGAAGAGGAATAAGCTGAAGCTGAGGCAAAGAGAGAAATGAGAGAATATTGTAAGAACTGTGTGACCAATTAAAACGGAACAATATTCACATTAGAGGGGTACCAGAAGAAGAAGAGAGAAAAAGGGACAGAAAGTGTCTTTCAGGAGGTAATTCCTGAAAACTTCCCCAAACTGGGGAAGGAGATAGTCTCTCATGCCAGGGAGGTGCTCAGATCTCCCAACACAAGGGACCCAAGGAAGACAACATCAAGACATATAATAATTAAAATGGCAAAGATCAAGGGTATAGATAGACTTTAAAAGCAGCTAGAGAAAGAAGAAAGATCACATACAAAGGAAAACCTCTCAGGCTATCGTCAGATTTCTCAACAGAAACCTTGCAGGCCAGAAGGGAGTGGCATGATATATTTAATGCAATGAAACAGAAGGGCATTGGACCAAGAACACTCTACCCGGAAAGGTTATCATTTAAATTTGAAGGAGGGATTAAACAATTTTCAGATAATCAAAAGTTGAGAGAATTTACCTCCCACAAACCCCCTCAACAGTGCATTTTGGAGGGACTTCTCTAGATGGAAGTATTTCTAAGGCTAAATAGATGGCACGAGGGGATGTAACACCACAGCAAAGTAGAACAATTAATTACTAAACAGAAGGAAAATCTAATCAACTACCCCCAAAGTCAATCAAGGGATAGACAAAGAGTATGGAATACGAGACCTAACACATAAAGAATGGAGGAGGAAGAAAAAAAAAGGGAAAAAAGAAAATATTTAGGTTGTGTTTGCAATAGTTGTACTAGCATAAATCAGACTCTTAGATAGTATGGGAATTACCCTTGAACTCTGGTAACCACGAATCTAAAGCCTGCAGTGGAAATAAGTACATACCTATCGATAATCACCCTTAATGTAAATGGTTTGAATGCACCAATCAAAAGAAATAGAGTCACTGAATGGTTAAAAAAACAAGACCCATCTATATGCTGCCTACAGGAGGCTCACTTCAAACCCAGACATACACACACTGAAAGTAAAGGGATGGAAAAAGATATTTCATGCAACTAATAGGGAGAAAAAAGCAGGAGTTGCAATACCTAGAACATTTTCAAGAATAAATCATATACTAGGCCACAAAAACAGCCTCAGTAAATTCAAAAAGACTGAAATTTTACCAACCAGCTTCACAGATCACAAAGGTGTGAAACTAGAAATAAATTACATAAAGAAAACAAAAAAGCCAACAAACAAATGGGGGCTTAATAACATGCTCCTAAATAATCAATGGAGCAATGACTGAATAAAACCAGAGATCGAGCAATTTATATGGAGACAAATGACAACAATAATTCAACATCTCAAAATCTGAGGGATGCAGCAAAAGCCATGCTAAGATGGAAGAATACTGCAATTCAGGCATACCTCAGAAAAGAAGAACAATCCCAAATGAACAGTCTAAACTCACAATTAATGAAATCAGAAAAGGAAGAACAAATGAGGCTCAAAGCCAGTAGAAGGAGGGACATAATAAAGATTAAAGCAGAAAATAAATAAAATCAAGAAGAATAAAACAATAGAAAGAAACAACGAAAGCAGGAGCTGGTTCTTTGAGAAAATAAATAAAATAGATGAACCCCAAGCCAGACTTAACAAGAAAAAAGAGAGTCCACACATATAAACAGAATCAGAAATGAGAAAGGAAAAATCACTACAGACACCACAGAAATACAAAGAATTATTAGAAAATACTATGAAAAATTATAAGGTAACAAACTGGATAACGTAGAAGAAATGGACAACTTTCTAGAAAAATAGAACTTTCCAAGGCTGACCCAGGAAGAAACAGAAAATCTGAATAGACCAATAACCAGCAAGGAAATTGAATTGGTAATCAAAAAACTACCTAAGAACAAAATGCCTAGACCAGATGGTTTCAATGCTGAATTTTATCAAAAATTTAGTGAAGACTCTTAAAAGTTTTAAAAAAAGTAGAAGAGGAGGGAATACTCCAAAACTCATTCTACAATGCCAACGTCACTCTAATACCAAAACCAGGCAGAGACACCACAAAAAAGAAAATTACACACCAATATCCCTGATGAACATAGATGCAAAAATACTCAACAAAATATTAACAAATCAAATTCAAAAATACATCAAAAACATCATCTACTATGATCAAGTGGGATTCATCCCAGGGACGCAAGGATGGTACAACATTCTAAAATCCATTAACATCATCCACCACATCAACAAAAAGAAGGAAAAAAACCACATGATCATCTCCAAAGATGCTGAAAAAGCATTCAACAAAATTCAACATCCATTCATGATAAAAACTCTCAACAAAATGGGTATAGAGGGCAAGTACCTCAACATAACAAAGGCCATATATGACAAACTCACAGCCAACATTATACTTAACAGTGAGAAGCTGGAAGCTTTTCCTTTAAGATCAGGAAGAAGACAATGTCCACTCTTCCCACTTTTATTCAACATAGTACTGGAGGTCCTAGCCACGGCAATCAGACCACACAAAGTAATAAAAGGCATCCAGATCAGCAAGGAAGAAGTTAAACTGTCCCTGTTTGCAGATGAGGTGATATTGTACATCAAATACCCTAAAGAATCCACTCCAAAACTACTAGATCTAATATCTGAATTCAGCAAAGTTGTGGGATACAAAGTTAATACACAGAAATATGTTGCATTCCTATACACTAAAGATGAACTAGCAGAAGGAGAAATAAGGAAAACAATTTCATGCACAACTGCATCAAAAAGAATAAAATACCTAGGAATAAACCTAACCAAAGAAGTGAAAGACCTATACTCTGAAAACTACAAGACACTCATGAGAGAAATTTAAAAAGATACCAATAAATGGAAACACACCCCATGCTCGTGGATAAGAAGAATTAATATTGTCAAAATGGTCATCCTGCCTAAAGCAATCTACAGATTCAATGCAGTCCCTATCAAAATACCAACAGCATTCTTTAAGGAACTAGAGCAAATTGTTCTAAAATTCATATGGAACCACAAAAGACCCCGAAAAGCCAAAGCAATCCTGAGAAGGAAGAATAAACTGGGGGGAATTATGCTCCCCGACTTCAAGCTCTACTGCAAAGCCACAGTAATCAAGACAATTTGGTATTGGCACAAGAACAGACCCATAGACCAATGGAACAGACTAGAGAGCCCAGATATAAACCCAAGCATATATGGTCAATTAATATATGATAAAGGAGCCATGGATATACAATTGGAAAATGACAGCCTCTTCAACAGCTGGTGTTGGCAAAACTGGACCGCTACATGTAAGAGAATGAAACTGGATCATTGTCTAACCCTATACACAAAATTAAACTCAAAATGGATCAAAGACCTGAAGTAAGTCATCAAACCATAAACTTTTAGAAAAAAAACATAAGCAAAATCTCTTGGACATAAACATGAGCAACTCTTTCATGAACATATCTCCCTGGGCAAGGGAAACAAAAGCAAAAATGAACAAAGTGGGACTATATCAAACTAAAAAGCTTCTGTACAGCAAAGGACACCATCAGTAGAACAAAAAGACATCCTAAAGTATGTGAGAATATTTTCATGAATGACATATCTGATAAGGGGTTTACATCCATATTATATAAACAGCTCATGCATCTCTACAAACAGAAAGCAAATAAGCCAACTAAAAAATGGCAGAGGATCTGAACAGACACTTTTCCATAGAAGAAATTCAGATGGCCAACAGGCACATGAAAAGATGCTCCACATTGCTAATCATCAGAGAAATGCAAATTAAAACCACAATGAGATATCACCTCACACCAGTTAGGATGGCTGCCATCCAAAAGACAAACAACAACAAATGTTGGCGAGGATGTGGAGAAAGTGGATCTCTCCTACACTGCTGGTGGGAATGTAAAATAGTTCAACCATTGTGGAAAGCAGTATGGAGGTTCCTCAGAAAACTCAAAATAGAAATACCATTTGAACCAGGAATCCCACTCCTAGGAATTTACCCTAAGAATGCAGCAGCCCACTTTGAAAAAGACAGATGCACCCCTATGTTTATCACAGCACTATTTACAATAGGCAAGAAATGGAAACAATCTAAGTGTCCATCAGTAGATGAATGGATAAAGAAGATGTGGTACATATACACAATGGAATATTATTCAGCCATAGGAAGAAAAGAATCCTACCATTTGCAACAACGTGGATGGAGCTAGACGGTATTATGCTCAGTGAAATCAGCCAGGCGGAGAAAGACAAGTGTCAAATGATTTCACTCATTTGTGGACTATAAGAACAAAGAAATAACTGAAGGAACAAAACAGCAGCAGGCTCACAGAATCCAAGAATGGACTAACAGTTACCAAAGGGAAAGGGACTGGGGGTATGGGTGGGAAGAGAGGGAAAAGGGGAAAAGGGGGCATTAGGATTAGCAGGCATAATGTAGGGGTGGGGTACGGGGAAGGCAGTATAACACAGAGCAGACAAGTAGTGATTTTATAGCATCTTACTACACTGATGAACAGTGACTGTAATGGGGTATGTGGTGGGGACTCGATAATAGGGGGAGTCTTGTAACCATAATGTTGCTCATGTAATTGTACATTAATGATACCAAAATAAATAAATAAAATAAATAAAAAGATATCTTCATTAATGAATTTAAAATGTGATTTAATTTATAGCATTTTCCATGCATACAACTTTTTAGAATCATAAATCAAACCATTTTCTTTTAAACCTGAGGGAAATAAAGACCTAAAATGTTAAATATGTGGTCCAAATAAAATAGCATCAGAGGTAAAAGTTGCTAGTATCTGTAAATTTTAGGCGGACCTGAAATTTACACTTCTGTTAAATACTATTTTATAATAATTATTACTAGGCTGGGCCTCTTTTGCTGTAACTGTAAACACATGAGTTTTGGTAACTGAGAATGTCTATGGTGGTAACTGTGTTGAATACAAGTTAGCTTTGTTAAATGACTAAGTTCAAGAGTGAGAGTACTGATATTTTAATTATTTTTGCAATAAAAACAATTCATTGATAGCAATTCAAGTAAAGAAATATAGAAGTTATGTTTTCTCTTAATTTTCACTTATAAAAATACAGTGCAGCTGAAATTATAGAACCAAATAGCATTTAAGTAATTTTAAAACATTTTAAAATGAGCACTTTTATAAGAGAAAAGCTAAATGTTGTAATCATTTCAAAAGATCATCTCATGATCTACGATCATGAGAATATATTTTTAAAAAATACACACCCACTTAAAAGAAAACCATTAAATCTAAATATTCTTTAAAAATGTACATTCTTTTTGAATTGTATTTCTGTGAAGAATGGTCAAGTTGTGATGTTAAATCATCTTATATTGAAAGTGTTATATAAGTGCAAAGGAACTAACCTTTTTTTAAGCCAGGTCCAACCAGGAAATAACTCTCCCTTAGAACTGGGAGATGCCTCTGAAAATGCCTCTTTCAGTAGGCTAGAGGCAGATGATTATGCCAGAGAGAACTCACACTCCAAGCAAACACTGACTAATAGTAACTATATCAGTAGATGCATAAAAGACAGCTGTCACCTCATGCAATTTTGTTGTTGGTGTTTTTCTCAAGTGAAATAGGCGGACAACTATTAGAAGCATTTACTAATAAATATCAGAGCTATTAAAGAAATCAACTGATGAAACTTCTACTACTAGGCTATCCTTTGAGCAAATGCACAAATCCACCTTTACTCTTAATAAGTAGCAATTAAGTTGTCTCATTAGGGGACAAAAAAGTGAATAGGCTAAATTCAGCATATAACACATAGAAGCAAATATAGATAAATGAAAACTATCTCCTCCGCCATATATTAAGGCTATACAAGGAAGGTCCTTAGAATAAAGAGAGATCTTACAAGAATCCAAGAAATCTCCTTTTTAGCTTCTTATAATACACTGTTCATTGTTCTCCCCACAGGGGTTTTAGGTTCAATGGATTTTTCAATTACATTTTATCTTAATAAAATTCAGAAATAAAAAACCCTGGTAGGTAATATATATATATAGACTATTTGGTTTCTATCTTTGTATTAGTGGGACCATTCAGAATATATTAGTGGAAGTGTATGAATTTTATACTCTGTTACTAGTCTTTTATAGTAACAGAATACAGAATTCATACACTAGTATTCTTTATCTCATTTTACTCTGATGTATCTGAGAAATATAAATATACATTTTTTTCCCACTTTCATTTCCATGGAGTACCTTTTTCCATCCCTTCACTTTCAGTGTTCTTACTTCTGAAGTTAATCTCTTGTTGGCCACATATAGACAGACCTTGTTTTTTTAATCTATTCAGCTATCCTATGTCTTCTGATTGGAGTATTTATGTAAAAGTGATTATGTATGGGTATGTACTTATGCCATTTTGTTAACTGTTTTCTAGTTGTGTTTGTCATTGTTCTCTGGTCTTTTCTTCTCTTGCTCTCTTTAAGAAAAGAGATGCATGATGACCTTCTTAGTATTATGGTTGTGTTCCTTTCTCTTTATATTTTTTGTATATCTATTATAGGTTTTTGATTTGTGATTACCATGGTGTTCATATATGACATCCATTAGATATAGCAGTTTATGTTAAGTTGATGGTCACTTAAGTTTGAACACTTTCTAACAACACTACATTTTTTACTCCCACTCCATATTTTATGTATATATCTTCTTTTCCACCTTTTTTGTAGTGATTCCCTTAACTAATCTTTAGATGCAATTGATTTTACATTTGTATTTTAACTTTCATACTAGTTTTTAAGTGATTCATCTACTACCTCTGTATTTGCTTTTACCAGTGAAACTTTTCCTTTCACAATATCTTGCTTCTAGTATGGCCTTTCCTTTTCCTCTTAAGTCCCTTGAACATTTCTTGTAAGGCTGGTTTAGTGATAGTAAATTTCTTTAACTTAAGTTTATCTGTGAAACTTTCTCTCTCCTTTGATTCTGAATGATAACCTTAGCAGCAGACTATTCTTGCTTGCAGGTATTTTCCTTTTGGCATTTTGACTGTATCATGCCACACCCTCTGATTTGTAATTTTTCTGCTGAAAAATCAGCTGATAGCTATATGGTTCCCCTTGGATGTAACGTTGCTTTTCTCTTGCTGCTTTTAAGATTTTCTCTTTATCTTTAATCTTTGACATATTAGTTACTATGTGTCTTGATGTGGACCTCCTTGGGTTCATCTTATTTGGGGCTCTATGTGATTCCTGGACCTGGCTGTCTGTTTCTCCCCAGGTTAGGGAAGTTTTCTGCTATTATTTCTTCAAGTAAGATTTCCAACCCTTTTTCTCTCTCTTCTCCTTCTGACTCCTCTATTGTGAATGTTAGGGCATTTGATATTGTCCTGGACATCCCTTAACCTATCCTTATTTCTTTTTATTCTTTCTGCTATTCAGCTTGAATGATTTCCATTATTTTGCCTTCCAGATCATTGATCCATTCTCCTGCATCCTCTAATGTTGAGTCCCTCTAGTATGCTTTTCATTTATTATGTTTTTCATCTCTGACTGGTTATTTTTTTTATATTTTTATCTCTTGTTGAAGTCTTCCCTGAGTTCATCCATTCTTTCTCAAGTCTAGTGAGAATCTTTATAACTATTATTTTGAACTCTTTATCTGGTAGATAGCTTAACTCCATTTAACTTATTTCTTTTTCTGAAGTTTGGCCTTGTTATTTTGTTTTCAGCATATTCATCTGTCTCCTTATTTTGTTTCACTTTCTTTACTTATTTTTACAAATTAAGCAGAAGAGCTACCTCTCCCAGTCTTGAAGGTGTGGCCTTCTGCAGTAACACCCTCTGGGTAGACTCCATGTTCCTGGCAGTTTTGGCTGTCTGGATGAAGCCCAGGAGAGCATGGATCGGGGGTGTCCTGGTGCCAGGACTCCCAAGGCACAGCCCAGGGGAATTCCAGGTGGATGCTTGCCCTGGGAGCTGAGAAGCATATTCTAATGGGCTCTCAGGAGGGCCCCAGGCTTGGACCAAGCTGATGGGGCATATGTGTATTGGGAAGAGCATGTCCAGGGGATTTCCAACTGGGTGGCAGCTGGGGTCACACTGGTAGGGTGACCAGGGATAGTGGGGTATAGTCTGGGGGCTCCAGAGTGGGCACTGGCAATGGAGGAGGCACAGGAGGGCTAAATTTGGGTGATCACTATGCTGGTGCCATGTTGGTGGGACAGCTGGATCTCTGGAGGATGTGTTTGGGCACAGGAAGGGACCAGAAGGCCACTTCGGTTATGTCTGGACCTAAAATGTAAACCCAAACCCTGCTCCCGTCCACACTACCAACGGGCAGGGGGAATGTAAGCAATGACACTTGATAGCACCTCTGATCCTGCAGAGTTATAGCAGTTCCCCCCACATTTGGCAGGTGTCTTGGTTATGAAAATTGCTTTCTTCACTTAAAGCCTAGTTGTTCATTAAACAATACTTTTTCTTGTGCCCCAGGGAAAGCAATTCTGTACAAGTCTCTCAATGATATCCCTCCCTACCAAAGGTCAGCACACTGGGGGTGGGTTTCCTGCTTTTAACATGTCTCCATACTTCATGCCATTTTTAACATAGTCTTTCTATCCCTCATTGTGCAGAAGGTGTTCACTTAGCCCTCACTCCTTCCTCAGGAGGAAGTGCCTTGTATGGAGGTATAGAATCAGTGTATACATTAGAGAAGGTAGGTTCAGGCTCATCCTACACCACCATCTTGGACCTCCAACCTTGTGATGATAACGTTTAAGATATACTGTCTCAGAAACCAATAATACTTAGTTAATATGGAATAAAAATTATTCTTCCTTCTTTCATGTGTGCATGTATGGATAAACTTGGTATGTCCCCAAAACTTCTTATTCAAAATTATGCAACCTATAATATAGTTTCCTGTTTCTAACAGATGATAATCAATAATTTAATAAAATACAACCTTATAACAATAATGTGCCTATATTGATTTTGCATTACTTACATAATAAAATCAATTGTGTAATCATCAAACATTTTCCTAAGGTCAATGTGCAACTTCCTGACACATCTGGATTGCCAACAAAGCCCAGCCCATTTCACAAAGGACACCACATGTGAAAGATGAGAGGACGGGGAGGAGAAAGAATTGAACGTTTATTAAATTGTGATATTCTCAACCTCTCCAAAGTAACTAAATAAGGTGCACAACAAGAAGTAGTGTTCAGTATGATTTCTTGTTCCTTACTCTTTCTTATTTATGACAAATAGTTAAGGCAAAAATAAATAGAGAGATCCCAGGCATGTCATTGCATTAATCACTGCCTTTGTCTGTCAATGAAACAAACATGGATAGTATCTGAACTTCATAATTGTAGAAGACATCACAATTTTCAAATCTTGACACATTAAATATACCTAAGAATGCCTAATATAACAAGGTGCAATATATAATAGCAACACAAAAATTATATGGGCTATACAAGATTTAGTGCACTTTTTTCAGCAACCAAAACTTTTTCCAGAAGTTTGGTTATCTTCATCAAATTATGATTTCACAAACATTATTCTTTGTTCTCTTGTATGCTTTAAGGAACAGAACTCAAACATAAAACCAAATGATACTGAACTTACGCTCTAGCAAAAGAGAAACAATTCTTCTTTGAATTTCTGTTTAGCAAATACTGTTCCAGTACACAGTGTGGAAAAATTAATACAATGCTAATTTTAAACTATGTAAGAAAAATAAATAGGAAAAGCTGCTGCTTTCAAGGAAAAGGCTCACATGAAACACAGATCCAGATAAATGGCTTTGCTTGAAAAATCTGACCAAGTCACAGATATAGAGATGAAATAGTAGTCTGGCCTTTTAATAAAATATGCAGCATTGATTTAGCAATCCTTTTGCCTTGTGGTAACTCTGGTGCAGGCTCTACAATCCCACACATAGCTATATCATTCTATTCATTCAAATAAAAAGTCATAGTTGCTCACTATCTGTCTGGAAAATATATTTGCCAGCTATAGAATATGGACCAATATCTTGTAAATGAAATAGTTTTCACATTTTAATCTCTTCTTAGATTTTAGGTCCTTCCACTGATTTTTCACAAAAGGATTAAGGATTGTTTGAATGGCAAAAATGATAATAAGTATCATTCATGCAATTCCGTGTCTTTTATTCACTGTTGTACATTTAGAACTTAACACAGTGCCTGATACATTTTAGAAGCTCAAGATATAATTGAATATATAATTGAAAAATACCCCTTCTGGTCTACAGTGCCACAGATTCAGTTAGAATATCAAAGGAAAAACTATGTCCTTAGATACACTCTCACTCTATGCATTTAAAGCTCTAAAGATGCACAATACCTTGCTGTGGCTGCCTACTCTTTGGATCAGAGTTTGCTTTATTCCTGTATATCCTTCTTGTTCAGTCATTTATTCTCTTGTAAGGTGGCTATTCACTTATGTAAACCTGTGTCAGGAGTGTATACTAAAAGTTTCCATTGTATTCACCTCTTCTGGTTTGTAACCACATTTCTGAACTTACTACATGATTCATCCTTAGTTCTGCCTTATATTTGACCCTTTATTTGTAAAGATTCAGAATTTCACCTACTCCCTGAACTTGATCCTATCCCCTTCATGTGTCGCTTCTAAATATGTGCTTTTGAACAACTCCAAGGTAAGACGCTCTGTCCTCAGCCTACGGTCTCTGCCTTTGTGAAGTTCACAGTCCAGTGATGAGGACAGACATTAATGAAATACAGAGGCAAGATGTGTGGTTGGAAAATAATATTACACATTAAATTGTTCTGTGGTGAAATACACAGCTAGAAGCATATGCTATTACATGTAAGAGAGAGAAAGCAGCCCCTGCCAGCTGGCAGCTGGCCATGAACTATCAGGGGGCCTCAGTGTTGCTCTAAGTTGGTCAGGTACTCATAGGTAGACCATGGTGTTCATTTAGTGAACATAATTTTAAAGAGCACCAATATCAGGTAAGGCCACTGTGATGGTTCAAGACAAAATAAGACCAATCTGTGAAAATGTCTGTGCACAGACACAAACAAGAACACTGACAAAATACAAAATCACCACACATCCCAGTTTTGGCTATTGTCAGTGACAGCTTATTTTTATCAATAACAGCTTCAACTTTAAAAAGAATTATTAAACCTAAGCATAGCATTACCCTTGTTTCCTGACAGCGTCCAATGCAGACAAAGGCCCACTGCTTGAACCTGCTCCCAAATTACCCAACAGAAATGCATATCACATAATATATCCTTTCTAACACCCTCTGAGACACACTAAGATTCCTTATTCATGTAGTCTCCCTTATAGCAACGTACTTGATAAATCCAACTTGTCTGAGTAAAGGCATGTTTCTGGTAGTCTGCAAGGAGGGCACTGACATGTATTTTGGTATTTTTCATTGAGAGGAATAATTATTGGAATTAAATGTCTTCATTTGTGAATTGAAATTTTCTGGAATATCAATTACATAATGTTGGAGTTAGTTAATCTCTCAATCCATAAATATGTCTGAACTTTCCTTATATACAAGAAAAGTAGTTATCATATAAAAAGAGAAAAGTTATTTTTATGTACATTTGTTAAGTGACTCAATATAATAAACACAATACTGATTTTAAAAGCCTGGTCATTGCTCCATAAATATATTTTCATATTTGAGATCTAAAAAGAACCCATTGACAAATGTTTCAATTTTGCTATTTATGATCAAAATTTTTTCTATTGGTAAATATTTTGTATGGGAAAAGAATTTCTTGTTAGAGGAAGAGAAAGAAATTTATTCCCTGCCTCTTATTGTCAGAATATTTACCTCACTTGTGAAATAAGATTATTGGACTACTTTCTCCAATGC